>JBBPRR010000442.1:0-23311 GCA_038093115.1 Hortiboletus flavorubellus
AGGGAAATATCAATCGGTAACCAAGTACGTCAAAGAAAAAGAAAAAGAACATCGTCCCTTCACGGGTAAACAGAAACCATGCGGAACACTACAAAGGGGTCTAGACCTATGTCGAAGTGATATGACAGCTCAATGAAACCAGAAGAAAACAATCCGAATGAAAAACAAAGATCCGGATAGATCTTGCACGTGCGGAGATCCGGAAACGGACAGATAATGTCGGGTTGCATCGGATTGGATCGGGTTGGGCTAGGATTGGATCGGGTTGGACTAGGATTGAATCGGGTTGGGCTAGGATTCGTCGGAATATGATTAGGGGCGATGTGGAAGTCGGTGGAATGATAAGATACGACCACAAGGAACTTCAGTTCCTTACAACGGTCAAAGTCCTCAAGGAATTTGAGCATACCAAGCTGATAGAGTGTTATTAGGAGGTAGCCTTCAACGTCCCTTTGAATCTGGCAGATACATCTGATATGTTGGATGAAACAACCCTAGAGCATAGCTCCCTTAGGTTGCTAAAAGATAGCCGTAGACTTTTAGGAGATGAATGGAGAAGAGGCTTGTCAGGCCAATAGAGTCCTTCTTGTAGTGCTTTAGGGGAAAACACCAAGAGAACTAGACTGGAGTTCTCTGGCGCTGGCATCAAGCTTTAAGTACCTACTAGAGGTATGTATATGTTGTGACCGTATCTAACGATTCAGGAGCAAAAGGGAAAAAGGGCATAAGGTGAAACAGAAGTGAAACACAAGAGGCCAACACACAGTGTGGCAGAATGGAAGAGAAGCGTAACACAAGTGAAATGCGTGTATCAAGGAATGGAATAAAAGTGTGATCAAACGCTTTTGTGAAATGGTGAAATATAAGAAGGGACGGAGATGAAACATGATGTGAAATGGGGAAGATGAGATGTCTCGTGCGTGAAATGGAGTGAAGGAGGTGAGATAACTATGGTGCACGAGATAAGGGCAAAGGAGTTCAAGATTAGATATAAGATAAGATTGTCTGTTGTTAGCGTAGAAAACATTAAGTCCAACGAACATAGGGGTACGGGAATATACCGATTGTAACATTGGGCAAGGAAGGAGTTATGGAGAAAAGCGTGATAGAGGGCATAAAGAGGGAGCCCATATTAAGGAAAGAATTGATGGTGGGAGAGAGGTGAGGATCATGCATATTGTTGATCAGTTTAGTAAGATCATGGATATCAGGGAGGTCATCCCTAGTATGATAGGCATAGGTGGATATATTGATGGTGACAATCCCATGGTGGGAGGAAGTGGTGGTAACAGCAGGAAAGGAAGCAGAGGAAACTTCAAGGGGGATAATGGAGAGGTTGTTTTGGGAAGACATAGATAGTAGTAGAAAGTTTTTGAAAATGTTAAAAGAAGAAAATGTTTGTAGGTAGAAGGTTAAGAAGAGAAAATGAAAGGGTAAAGCATTTTATAATCAGAGAGAAAGGACTTGGCATTTTTCAAGTTCTGTTCTGGGATCCAGGAGTTTTCTTTGGCTGAGTATCCTTTTTATTGAATCAAGAAGGAGCAGTTGTTGTGAGATCTGCAGTGGCATCAGATCTTATCGATTTTGTATTCTTTTTTGCCATCAATAAGGTTAGCAGGTGGCACAGGGAAGTTCTTTCCATGGACAGAGTTTTTTTTGTATGAAGATAGAAGGGAAGCATGAAATGTGTTGTAGATAAAGTATGTCATGTTTTAGGGAGACGAAGTTGGTAGACAATGGGGGAAAGAACTTTGGTAATGATGAATGGATCTTCATGTTTCAGGGCAAACTTGGGGTTGGAGATAGATCTTTTCAGATTTCTGGCTTTGAGCCAGACTTTGTTTCCTTTAGCAAAGGGAGTAAAGTTGCAGTGGACTCAAGAGGCCATAACTTGATAAGCAAGCTCATGAGTAGCAAGGGCTTTATCTCAAGCAATGAAGAGGGATCTTAGGTAGGATTTCACTGCAGGAATAGAAGAATTGGAAATTAAAGAAAGGAGGGCATGGGATTCATATCCCATTATGAGATAGAAGGGTGATTGGTTGGTGACAAAGTGAGGATGGTGGTTGTGAGCAAATTATACAAGGGGGATCTTTTTGGACCATAAGGAAGGATTGGCACCACAGAAGATCTGAAGGTAAGTCTCAATTTCTTGGTTTACACGTTCTGTCTCTTCATTAGTTTGAGGGTGATAAGCTATGGAGAGGAAGAGGTCATAGTTTAGAAGTTTTCCAAGTTCTCTGGCAAATGCAGAGGCAAATTGGAAATCACAGTCTGAGATGATTTTATCATAAAGTCCAAAGTAGAGAAAGACTTTGAGGAAAAAGAGTGATGCAATTCCCTTGACAGTAACAGATTTCTTAGTGGGGGAGAGAATTACCCCCTTAGTAAGCCCATGGCCTACCATGACCAAAAGGGAATCAAAGCCAGTGGAAGGTGGAAGATAGGTGATAAGATCACAGATGATCTGCTGAAAAGAACGTGAAGCTGAGGAGTTAGGAGGAAAACAGTGAGATGAGTGTTAGACTTGTTTTGTTGGCAGGTCACACAGCCTTCAACATATTTCCTGACATAAGAGGCCATACAAAGCCACCAGAACTCTGCAGCAACAAGCTGGCAGATTCTAAGATAACCAGGATGACCAGTTGTTTTATGATCATAATATCTTTCAAGGATGGCATGGTGGAGAGAGTCATCATTGAGAATATAAACATGTCTCTTGTAGATGAGGATGCTCACTTCATGTTGCCAGTTAGAGAGGTGAGAATGAAAGGCAGAAGGATTTGAGTCATCCATAGATTGGAGAGCTTGTAATATTAGCGGATCATCTGTGGAGGTGGACTGCACATGATCAGAGAGGGAGGTGTTGATGATGTGAATGAAAGGGAATGGGAGAGTAGAGTTACACCCTTGTTGTTGAAATTGGAGGGAGAAAGAAGATTAGAATGGTGAAAGAGGGTGTCAGGTCCTGTGAGAAGTTTTCCTAGTATATGAATCATCTTCAGGTCAAAGTCTGAAAGGTCAAGGAGCCAACAGGTTTGTCACCAGTTGAGGACTTGAGGTTGGTGAAAGTAGGTGAGATTTTTATGGTTGGTGAAGACCTGTACTGGGAAAGGGGACCTGTGGAGGTAGTGTCTCCAGGATTTCAAGACATGGATGATAGTGTGGAGTTCTTGGTCATAAATATTGTAGTTTTATTTTGCCTGAGAAAATGATTGGGACAGGTAGGAACAAGGGTGCCAGTCACCATTAGAGTTGGTTTGGAGAAGGATTGCATCAAAAGCATACTTTGAGATGTCAGTGGCAATGACGAAAGAGGAAGAGAGATTGGGAAAATGGAGGATGGGTTTGGATAGGAAGAGTGTTTTTAAAGAATCAAATGATTTTTGGCAAGCGGGGTCCAATCCCATTGGAGGTTTTTCTTGATGAGGTCAATAAGGGATTGGGTAATATTGGAGTAGTCTGGAATGAAGTGTTGGTAGAAATTGGCAAAGCTGAGGAAGGATTGTATATTTTTGACTTTGGTAGAGGTAGGCCTTTTGGCAATTCCATCAAATTTGACTGGGTCCATGGCTAGTTGTCTGGGTTTGATGATCATTCCAAGGTATTTGACCTCTTCTGCAGTGAATTTACACTTCTCAAGTTTGAGGTATAAGTCGAGTTCAGTCATTCATTGAAGAATTAATTTGGTATGTTCTTCATGAGTGGAGGTGTTGGGGGAGAAGATAAGGAGGTCATCCATATAAATGACAAGCCATCCTTCTGCAATTATATCAAAGAGGGAGTCATTTATGAATTGTTGAAACGTAGTGGGGAAGTTGGTAAGTCCAAAGAACATAATGGTAGGTTTGAAGAGGCCTTTATGAGTGATAAAAGCTGCTTTCCATTGATGGCCATCTTTAATGCTAATGTTGTTATCTCCAACGTACGTCAAACTTGGTGAAGACTTTGATGTCTTTTAGCTTATTAACAAGGTTGAAGATTAGGAAAAGGGGATAGGCATCCAAAATGGTATATTCATTCAGGTACCTGTAGTCTTGGCAGGGATAGAGTCCTTCATCTTTCTTTTTGACAAAAAAAAAAGAAGCTACTTGGGAAGAGTTGAAAGAGTGAATCTTTCCAGCACAAAGGTTTTCATCAAGAAAGTCTTTAGTGACTTTTTGTTCTTCTAGGGAGAGAGGATAGAGTTTTCCAACCTTAGGAATGAAAAATTCAATAAGATTGATTTTGTGGTGATAAGGCCAGAAAGAAGAAACATGACTGGTGGCTTCCTTTGAGAAGATAGAGGAAAATTGGGAGTATTTCAGGGGAAGGGTGACTGTAGGTTTGGCAGGTTTGGCAGCTACTGCAAGTTCAGTGGCAGTGGTGACATGGGCAACAGCAGGGGATCCTGGGGAGGTGAAATGGAATCTGTAGTGAACAATCCATTAGATAGTTTGGAATTCCTGAGCTCAGTCAATAAAGGCAGATTCTTCTTTCCATTGGTTATATTCATAAAGGCAGAAGTTGGTGATGGCATTGACATTAATATGGCAAGGGGGTCAGGTGGGAGGTTGGTAGAAAAAGTTGTGTCATTTAACATCAACTTCATGGAAAATGAAAAGGAATCTGGATTCATCAATAGAAAGAGTTCAGTTTGTTCAGTTGATAACTGAGTTGGTGGTACGAAACCAGGAGAGTCTGAGGATGACATTATCTTTTAAAGACATAACATGGAAGTCGACTTTCTGGGTGATCTCTTCAATATTGGTATAAAAAAATGCAGATATATTTGACATTCTTTTTGTTGAAGGATTTATCAGGGTTTCAGGAGAAAATAGGTATGTTTAATTTAGTGACTAGAAATTGGTGTCATTTGACAAAGTCATAATCGATACAGGAGAAATCTACTCTGCTATCAATTAGAGCATAAAAGTCAGTGGTTTTCAAAGTGTGTGAAGGTATATATGATCAGTTGTAAAGAGATTCACATGGATTTGCTTATTACTGGTACAGATACAAATGTACAAGTGAATTCTGGAAGTCTTGTGTCGATCAAGGTTCCCCTTTTAAAAATCTCAAGAGAAACTAATTCTTGTCACATTCTGTTCTTTGTTATTATCCTCCAACTTGATAAGAGCTAGGGTTTCTTCCTTGGCAACTTATTGTACTTGTTTGACAATGAGTTTCTTTGATTCAGAAGGGAAAGATGGACAAGTGGCGCTGAGGTGGCCAACTTTGTGGCAGCAGAAGCAGAGACACTTTTCTTGGCAGTGGTGACATTCCTCAGGGGTCAGCTTAGGGACTTTGATGGAGTCAACATCCATGGCATCAGGATCACAGGAGGATTTGGAGGGAGCAAAGTATGGTTGAATGTGGAAGGAAGGTCTGAAGTATTAGTGGGCAACTTCTTTAGCATGTTTCCATTGGGTTTGAAAGTGTACAGCTTTTTTGTACCAGTTGTTGATGATATTAGGGGGATTTTCCATCTGAAAGATTTGTCACATAAGGGGGGGAAGTGGCAACAGAGTAATAGCCAATGAGAACAGCATGGTCAGTAATTTCAGACAAGACAATGTTGTTTTGGTAATTTAAGTTGAATTCTGTGAGGAAGGGGGAGTAAATGACTTGTCCGTTCTTTTTCTGAAAGGTCATTCATTTGATGAACACCAAGCAATGGTGTTGTTCTTTTGATCATAATGTTTGAAGGAAGTTTTGAATGCTGTGCAGAAGTCAGCCCACATTCTGAAGTTAATGACTGCACTGTTAATGGTGCATTGCCTAAAAATGGAGGCCCAGGTAAGGGTGGACCCCTTGATCATGTAGAAAAGGACAAAGGTGATCTTTTTGGGATTGAAATCATAGACAGATTTGTTCATGTAAAGATAGAATTGTATAGAGTGAAGCCACCGGGTGGTGGTGTCATAGGATCCATCATAGTGTTTGGAAGTACTGATATGGAGTTCAGTGGGTTGGATTACCATAGCTAATGGTGGTGGTCTGAGAGGTGGAAAAGAGTTAGATGGAGGTTGAGGAAAAACTGATTATTTGAGATTGGTGGGTGGAGTGGGAGGAGTGGGAAAATAAGGTAGGACTAGGGTAGTAGAGGTTTGGTTGGCAAGGTCAAGGTCTTCTTGTTCTTCTTCTAGGAAGAAGAATAGGAGGTTAGCAGTTTTAAGTAGGCAAGCAAGCTATATAAGTGAAGACCTGGTGGGGCATTTGGGAATGTGGAGGTGTAGTTGCAGGTGGTGCAGATAGTATAGGGGGTGGTGGAAGCACAGGAAGTGGGGTTGGTGGTGCTGGAGGCATAGTAGGTGCAGGATACTCAGTTTGATCCACCCCCCAAAAGTAGGCACTTGCAAAACAAGAGCAACAGCAGGCTCCTCATTGTCAAGCATGACTGAAGGCACTCCACTCAGTCTTGAGAAAGGGATTGGCATGCATTTTACCAGTCAGGCAAGGCTTACAAACCAGATTAGGCAGAGTCCTCACATCGAAGTCAAAACCAGTGGCCATCTTACACTCAATGAGTGCCTTTATAACTACTACATTATAATGAGCCAGCTTGTGATGCCAGAAAGCTAGATGCAAAGGAACAAAGGTTACAGGGTTGGCAGAGTAACTGATAGCCACTATAGTGCCATTGAAGAATGCCTTATTGCTGTCATTGATGGTCGCCACAAAGAAAGTAATGGTGAGAGGTCAACCGAAGATCTGATTATTTGAATCAAGGGGACATTAACAACAAAGACAGAGTAATGAGCTAAATATAGGACAGATAGAAGATCACTTTGTAGATCAGAACATGTAGGATTTCATAAAACTCAACCACTCTAGTACTGTGACATTCCATGACAGTATTAAAGACTACAGACCAAACACAAAGTAAACCAGTGTTGTAACAACTGCCAGCTTGACTGGTACATGATAAGGGGTATGTTTGCACAATCAGCAGCAGTGAAATGTCATACAAGAAGTGGCACCTGAGTCTGCATTCCAATCAATATCAGCATCAAGCTGCAGTGGAGAGAGGGGATTGGAAGGATCACTGGAATAAAGACTTGCATTTCCTGCATGTTCTGTGATGTTCTGAATATTCTGATTGGTAGTGGAGGCAGAGTTGGCAGTAGCAAAGGCAGCAGTAGAAGGAAAGAAGATTGAAGTACAATAGGACTGGTTCTTCTTTATGCCCTTGTGCTTGGAGGACTTGTAGTTCTCCCTTGTGCACTGCAAGGCAAAACACCTACACTGATAATGACCAGTTTTTCACAGATAGAGCATTGCACATTGGGGTCACAGGTGCAGGAGTTGGCACCTGCAGATACAACAGAGTTAGAGGAAAGGGAGCTAGAGTCATCACTGTGAAGTCAATAATTGATCTCTACAATCTGGAATGCTGTTTTGATCTTGACCTTGTCTAGATCAGTAAGCAGGGCAAGAAAGGAGGTGAAATGATAGTATTATAGGCCAAGAGCATGAATCATAGCCATGCAGAACAGTTCATTAGATTAATTAGTGCATTCCATGTGTTTGAGGAATTCAAGAGACTCCATCTGCTATTGAAAAGATTTCTGTATAGCAGATTGGACAATAGCATTACTCTCTCCTCTGATATTAGTGTTGGGATCCTCCTCATAAGCAGACAAGTCATGTACTTCTATTGCTTCTGTATGCAAAGAGTGTGTCAAGTGTTTTCTTTTCTCATGGGCTGGTGCTGCATGTAGGTAGCAGCATGCTGATTTCAAGCATGGCATTCATGTACATAATAGTTGAAAGCTATTCATAATGAATGCCCATTGGAGTCTTCTAGGATAAGAAAGTGGTGATCCACAAATCATGTCCTTCTTGAAAATTGTTGACAGATTGTCAGAGATTAAACAAGGTAAATATTACTTTGCAATAATACACTTCCACATACAACATCATGATTAAATTCCCCACCCCCATCACTGTGAGGGTAGTCAGATGTGTGAATGCTATAAAATTTAACAAGGGATGTGGTAGAATTCTAAATCACATGTAGTAATGCTTCCTGCATCAGAAATGTAACAATGTACTTGGTGTCTCATATTCTAATCAAAGCATCAATGCATACAGGACTGTTCACCATGTTTTGATGGCAACATTTTCAATATGAAAGAAGATGCAAGCACTTGCAAACATGTGTGAAATCAACCAATCCATGCAAGTGTCAAGATTAGCATTATCAATGTCTGGGTAATCATGGTGGACATGTAGCCAGCCTAAGGTGAAATCACTATCACTTTATACACAAATTGAGGATAACACCACCAGACATGTGTATGGGGAATGCCCTGTGGAATACCCTGTGGAATGTTTTGAGCAAGATTCCCAGCTTATCATATATGTTTAACCTGCTCAAATTCCTGGTTGATGTATGACTATTCCTAGTCCAGTTAAGAAGTTGATACATGAATCATGACAAGTCCAGATTCATTCGGAGTATCCCCATGCATCTTAACCTTTGTCCTTGACCATCGTCCCTTAAAACCTTCATATTCCTTGTTTTCATATCTTGCTCAGACATTGAGTCTCTTTGTGAGTACCTCCTGAAAAATATGACATCTTTGAATATTCCTTTGTGTATGCTTTGTGTAACAAAATAACAAGTGTAACCTTTGTCCCTCCTATTCAGGAGCAGGACATCCCCCTTTTAGCAAAATTTCCCACCACACTGATCAAGCCCTTTGCCGAAGCTACGGGCTTCCACCTGATGACCACACTTCTGATATTGAAGTCGATCTACAGCCCATAGTAAACCCAGGACCAAATATCTCTTGGCAACACAAACCCCCTTGCACCCCTGCCAATCCTTTAACCAGCAAAACCACCTCTGCTCCCATGTCTTGCGCTCCCACTGAACTAAAGGCAGCCCTCCCTACCAATTTTTCTGGCAAACCAGCTGATGCCACACAATGGATCAAGGCTATGTGTGTGTACTTCACTATCAACAAAAATCTTTACACCCTCAACTCCCAGAGAATCATGACCACTTTAAACAAGATGAGTCAAGGACATGGAATTTCCTTCTCTGAAATGTGGTATGATAAGATGTCCGACACCTCTGCCAATCCTGCAGACTTGACCTTTGATAAATTGACTGAATTTTGAATCCACTTTCTTCCCCTTCGACACCAAAGCCACCACTTGCCATGAGCTTTCAAAACTTTCCCAGAAGTTTTTCCATCACCCTGATGGAGTCATCAATGATGGCTTCCAAAGATCTATCACTGATTTCCAAAACCTCTTCTTCCGTATTGGAATTACCGACAACATGACCCTCATTGACCAGTTCTCCCTTGGACTGGATCAACAACTTGCTACTATGATTCTCTCCATGGCAACCATTCCCACTATGGTTAAAGAATGGATTGAGAAAGCAAAGATGTTCCATGCACAGAAGATACATATCCTTGCCCTGAAGGATAGGAAATTCTTCACACCTATGTATGTAACCCTCACCCTCCACCCGAGACCCAGATACTATGGACATTGATGCTGTCTTTCTCTCTAAACTCACTCCCTAGGAACATGCCAAATGCATCCAAGAGGGAAGATGCTTCTGCTGTCACAACACTGGATATAATGCCTCATAATGCAACAAACCTCAGAACTTTACCCCATGACTCCCTTGTCCTCAAATCATCCATACCACCAAGATCACACCTTCCACTTTATCCCCTCCTCCTGTTGAAACCCCCTCTGCCCTCTCTGTCTTTGTTAACTCCCTTAAAACTAAGGAAAAGAACGAGGGCAAAATTCTTCAAGTTCCTCAAATGTGTTACAATGAATCTGAAGTCAACAAGGAGCAAGTCTCTGTTATTAACATGAAATAGGATTTTTGAACCAGGAAGCTGCTTCGACGTCTTTTTCCCATCTCATCTGTCATGTAATTGTAGCCCCACAAAATGAATGAACTCTTTGTTTTCCTGTGAAGTTACAAGTTGGAAAGCAAACCATTATTACCACCACTCTCATCAATTCTGGTGCCACTGGAAATTTCATTGATTTTGGACTTCTCTCCCATATGAATTACCCTATGCAACACCTCCCTGAACTCCTAGAAGCATATAATGTAGATGGCACCCTAAACAAGAAAGGCACCATTCTTTGGTGAGCCTGACCCCTGGTTCACATTGCAAAATGACTAGAACATATTGACCTTATGGTCGTCTCCCTTGGACAAAAGCAAATTATCCCTGAAATGCCTTGGCTTCACTCTCAAAACCCTCATATTAACTGGTCTACTCACACCATCTCTCTCCCAAACACCATTCCCTCCTTTTCTTCTGTTGAGAAACTTCCACAATGATATCTCCTTCGTCTCCTTGATCTTGATATTGACCATGAACTATCTACCTTGTTTACCAAACAATATCCAAATGGGGTTCATGCATGTCCTAGTGAGCACCTCCTCCAGAAGGGTGAAGTCATCAACAAGGTAATGCTGTCCACTCAACTGGCCCAAGAGAACAAACTGGCTGAAATCTCTCTTCCCTCCTGGTGCCATGACTTCAAAGACATCGTCTCTGAGAAGACATATGATCAACTTCCTCCCCATTGCCCTTTTGATCATACCATTGATCTGAAATCTTCTTTTGTTCCAAAAATCACCGAGACATACCCTTTGAACCCCAAAGAACAAAAAGCTTGTTGATTATTTATCAACGAACATTTCAAAATCAGTCATATCCTTCCCTCGAAATCTCCTCAAGCAGCCCCATTCTTCTTTGTCCCTAAGAAGGATGGTTCTCTTCATCCCTGCTAAGATTATCAGTATCTTAACTTCCACACCATTCACAATGCATACCCTCTCCCCCTCAATCCTGAACTCATCAATGAGATGAAGGATTCCACCTGGTTCACCAAGTTCGACATTCGATGAGGATATAACAATATCTGAATCAAAGAATTCAACCAATGAAAAGTGGCCTTCACCACACCTTTCAGACTCTTTGAACCCACAGTTATGTTTTTTGGTTTTTGTAATACATCCCCCACATTCCAAGCTTTCATAAACCATATCTTTGCCGACATGATCACTGAATGATGGCTCAAGATTTATATGGATGATCTTGGCATTCACACCAATGGCGACTTAGTCCTACACCATGAACATACCCGTCGTGTTCTCCTTTGTCACTGAGAACATGGACTCTTCTTGAAACTGGCAAAATGTATCTTTGATGCTCCTTATATCGAATTCCTTGGCATAATCATTGACCAGGGGTTAATCCAGATGGACCCTGTCAAAAGATCTGCCACTCATGATTGGAAAGCTCCCACTCCCATCAAGGGTGCTCATTCATTCCTCGGTTTCACTAATTTCTATCGGAAGTTCATTTCAAACTTCTTCCACACTGTCACCCTATTGATTCTCCTTACTCGCAAGAATATTTCCTGCAACTGGACTTCCCTCCAACAAAAAGCTTTCAAATCCCTAAAATCAGCTTTCGCCTCCACCCCTGTTCTTGCCATTCCCAATGTCACTCGACCTTTTTCTATTATGACCAACACCTCTCTTCTGGCTGCTGGAGCTGTTCTTCTCCAAACTGACATCAATGGTGACCTCCATCCTTGTGCTTACTTTTCTCACACCTTCACCCTCATTGAGCATAATTATGATATCTATGATCACAAACTCCTTGCTGTCATCCTTGCTCTCATGGAATGGTGTCAATATGTTCAAGGCACCTCTCACCCTGTCACTATTATCACCGACCACAAGAACCTTTCTTACTTAAAGGATCCTCATAAACTCTCTCAGCGTCAGGTCCGGTGGTTCCTCTTCCTTCAGGACATTGATATTGTCTGGAAAGTTCTTTTAGACACCCAGATGGCCCCCGCTGATGCTCTCTCTCGTCGAGATCATCTTGACACCATCTTAGACAATGTAAATACTCCTATCCTTCCTGATCCCACAGTTATTAATGCTTTGGACATTTCTCTTGCAACTCACATACATAATTCTTCTTCCTCTGATCTTCTTGTTCTTCACACTCTTGCCAATCTTGCTGATGGTTCTCCTCTATTTCCTCAATCCTCTTTTTCTGACTGGACCTTTGACAATGGCCATCTCTTCTTCAAAGGCCACATGTATGTTCCTCCGGCCTCCTGCTCTTCTCTTCTTCATTCCATTCACTTTTCTCCTCTGACCAGCCATTTGGGCTATTTTCATACAAAGGCCATCTTAGAACATGATTTCTGGTGGCCATGCCTCTTTACTTTTGTTTTTCATTTTGTTGCTGGCTGTTTCATTTGTCAACAAAACAAAGCCCTTACTCACCCAACCATGCTGCCCCTCATCCCTATTTCTTCCTCTTCTCATTTACCCTTTTGTCAACTCTCCGTTGATCTTATCACGGACCTCCCATTCTCCCACAGTTGTGATTTTTTAATGGTCATGGTCAACCACAGCCTTACAAAGGGAGTAATTCTTGCCCCTTGTTTCAAGACTATTGATGCAAAGGGTGTGGCTCAACTCTTTTTCAATTTCATGTTCAAACGATTCGGCCTACATGACTCCATCATCTCTAATAGAGATCCTCAGTTCGCTTCTGCCTTTGCCAGAGAACTTGCTTGCCTCTTCAAATACGATGTTTGCCTTTCCACTACATACCAGCTACAAACTGACAAACAAACTGAACAAGCCAATCAAGAGATTGAAATTTATCTTCGTATCTTTTGCTCCAACAATCCCCATGATTGGTCATGTTTTCTTACCTCTGCTGAATTCATCCACAACTCTATTCCTCATAGCTTCACCAATCCATTCCTCCTTCTTTATGGCTATGAACCTTGTGCTTATCCTTCTCTAGGAAAAATGTTTATTCCTGCTCTGGAAAATCATTGGTCCTCTCTGGAAAATGCCTGAAAAGAAGCCCTTGCCACACATGAATCTGCTCATTGGATCATAACTCTTCGCTCCATATGAAAGTTTTCCCCCTAGAAGGTTGGTGACAAGGTTTGGCTCAAAGCCACTAATCTCCGTCTTGGTTAATTGTCCCCAAAACTTTCCCCCAAACGCCACGGACCCTTTGAGATTTCTCAGGTCCTATCTTCTCTTACCTACTAACTTCATCTTCCATCCACATGGAAAATCCATGACATCTTCCATGCATCTCTTTTATCCCCTTTCAAACAAACTGAAGCACATGGTCCTTCTTTTCCCAACCTCCACCAAACTTAATTAACTCCAAAAAAGAGTACGAAGTGGATCATATCATTTCTTACAAAGGAATACAAGGTCACCACCTGTACTTGATTGCATGGAAGGGCTATTCTTCTGCCAAAAACACTTGGAAATCCGAAACCAATCTCCATCACACTCCTGACATTCTTTCTACTGATAATTGGACTTATAATCTTTCATAGATCTCCATTCTCTCCTCTTCTTTCTTCTGGGAAGTGGTGTCTCTTCATGAAGTACCCCCCCAGCGAATATTTTGTTTCAAATTCATCTTCTTTAACAACCAATATGTCTTTTCTTTCATGCTCTGTTACTACTTCTTCTCTCTTGTCTTCTTCAGTATCTACCCCTCCACTACATTCCAGGTGAGTCTTGCCTACCTTATTATCCATCTTCGCTGCTCATACACTTTACGCTACCATCCTCGCAAGTGCTGTCCTCCTCCACGCCATTGAGGTCCTCTCTTTATATGAAGAAGATATGGTTATTCAGGTATTGGTTTGTCTCTTCCATGAAGTCTCTGTTACTCAACAGTATCACTTTCAAGCAGCTCTGAGTGATCTCCCTGTAGATTTTGGCCTCCCTCTTCACCTTCACTTGAACGCACTTTCCTGGTGAGTTTTAACTATCACAAGTCCGCCCCTGGTCATCCTCAGAACTCTTGCATTCACACCCAATGCGACTTTTGTCATCACTGGGGACATGGACATCGCTTTTGCCTGGAATGAATATGCGACCATTGTAATCAACACAGGCATGTGGCAGACAACTGCCCATTTGAGGTGTTATCCTATGAACAATCCACCCTTCTCTTCAACTCTTCCTCCCACCCTCGTAATGCATTTTCTTGAAGGTATTTTTATTAAACCTGGAGTTCAATTGTATGAAGGGGATAATGTTACAGTTTTTCTCCTTACTTATAGTTATTACCTGTTCTGCTTCCCACGACGGGTATGTCTTTTCCTCAGTCTATTTCGGACGATATGGGATTGCAGTTTGCTTCTTATTTCTCCAATTACTTCTACATTTGTTTTTCTTTGACTCTTTTTTTTAGTTTCTTCCTTGTTCTTTAAACAGTAACCTCCTTAGCCAATTCTCTCATATAGGCCTCATAGTTCCTATCTTTCCCTTATCTCTATGGATGACACGTTGCCTTACATCATTGTTCTATCACTTTCATCCATGTTTCTTGACGACATGTCCCATAGTATATACTATATAGCTGACCGTATGTACTTGTAGTTCTTTACACTCATTCTGCACAATCATAGTGTACTTTTGTGTCCTCTTGTTCAATTGACAGAGAATCTCATTCTCAGTAACCTTTGTCCTTGACCATCATCCCTCGAAACCTTTGTATCCCTTGTCTTTGTATCTTGCTCAGACGTTGAGTCTCTTCATGAGTACCTCCTGAGAAGTACAACACCTTCAAGTATTCCTTTATGTATGCTTTGCATAACATCAGTAGGATTTTCCTACTTCATCCCCACATTCTTCTTGCATGCTCAATCTCATCCATATTGATTTGTGTGAAATGCTGACATTATTGCATTTTCATGAAAAATGGATTGTCACCTTTCTTGATGATGCTTCTGGTTTTGCAATTCTGCATTTTTTATGCTCCAAATCTGATGCTATTCAAACACTTCAGGATTTGATTGCTTGGGCAGAGATCCAAACTGGTTACTCTCTTTACTCTATATGAAATTGTATAGTGGTAACTACAATATATTTTAAACATGTAGATTATAAATGAATGCCTAGACCTGTTGCACATTTCAAGACCCCCCAGAAATACAGTACACAAAATAAACTATTAAAATATGGACTAACCAGAATAAAAAAGAGGTAGTATTGGTAATGATTACATAAGCATTTGCTGATGATAACACAACATTTCTGAAAATAATGAACAAATTTGAACACCCTAGGAAGGTAGAAATAGCTCATAGTTATGCCTACTCCCCACACTTCCACCACTCACAAACCAATTTTTCTCTTCCCCCAATACTTATCCTCTCCCTTGTTACACTTCCAGCTTAGATTATCACACTGACAATCTCACCCTAGGTCACCTCACAATTCTTGCCAATTTAAAAAAATATCTCCCAATCCCCTTCCTAACCCTACTCCACTGCCTTGGTACCCTCTTCTCTCCCCAAAAACTCAACAACTTATGCCACCACCTGATACATGCTACATGTTTCTTGTCCAAAGACAGTCCCCAACTCCATTGATTCCACTTCACTCCATCATCCAAGTTTCCAACCTTCAAAGAAATCTCCTTTAGGCCCTTTGCTAGCATTGCCTCCAACATTCTTGCTCAAGTTCCCAATTCTTGTCTTTTCTATCTCACCAATCTAACTCAAACCTGCATTTCCAAATATAACAGTACCTCTTGCCCTAATGCCTACCTTGTTCCAGTCCACAAAGCTAATGCCTCCAGAGTCCACTGATTTGATGTCATTATGCCATTTGAATTCAACAAGTTTTGTAATCTCGATACCATCTGAGATGTATATTCAAGTCTCTTCATCACTCCCTGTTCTTTACAATCTCTCCTCTAGAACAAACACAAGATTATCTGAAGCCTTCATACCATCATGTACAAGGAGGACTCTTGCCATTGATTTGCCTTCAGTATCACCATTAAGGCTTCACACCTCAGATTCTAGCTCTCCAATTATGTCTTTTTTGCAATCACAGAGCCTACCGATTATTTTCAGGTGGGTCTGTCTTCCCATTTTCCCTCCCATCTACCCTACATATTCTCTTTGTCCATCAAGAACATTAACAATCTCATCTCTCTCTTTTATGCTTTCAGTTTTGCCTTCATTTCCTCCACTATCAAATATTTTGGTTGGGACCCCACTGTTCAGCACATTCCTGTCCCCCATTCTAACAAATTCTGTTATAAGTTCACTGTCAATGATAAGCTTTTCACCACCACCAGTGAACTTGCCACTTTTAGCCAGACTTTATAGTTTGTTGTGGAACTCACATGTTGTTAAAGACTGATCAACTCCTGGCAAAACTCCAGAACTTCAAAGTTGTGCAGATTGATTAGGACTTCAGCTTCAGCTTATGTGCTGCACCCTTACTGTTGTTCACATCCTGTATTTCAGAGCAGAGAGGAACAGAGATAACAAAGAGAACAGGAGTCTGTCCAAGTTGATAATCTAGCTACTGTACACAGAGTGTCTAGAAGTTTATATACGGAGGGAAAGTACAGTATTAGTTACAGATGACTGAGATGGAGAACAGAAGATAAGAAAGCCGGTGCTGTGCTCTGGCAGGACAAATGCCAGAGCTGTGCAAGCACAGGTTGGAGGTATCTAAGGATTGGAATTAAACTATGTATGGAACAAAGGAGTATTGTAAGTACAGAGTGTAAGAAGACATTAGTCAGAGTATGGGTGTCCGAAGGAATGGAGATACATATTTAATAGAGAACAAACTGGAGATTGCTCCTGAAGGAGCAGAGTTGTGCTTGGAGGCTGGAGTCATGCTAGGGGTTGGCACAGTATATGACAGTATCCCCCTCTTAGGCCCGAACCCCTAAGGGCCATAGGAGGACAATGTGGAGGTGGAGGGTGGACAGAGTCCAGAGCGGAGGTTAGAGTAACAGGAAGGACTATAAAGTCTGTGAGGGAAGTTGGATGTTCTTTAAACCACAACCATCATCATGTCCCAAATCAACAACATCAAGTTCTGATCCAACACGCGCCTCGCAGAGTGTGCGGAGGATGACAACAATCTTTGTGCTGCAAAGCTCATGGAGCAGTGGCGTCAAGTAAAGGTGAGGAGGGCAGAGGAGGAGTGAAAGAGGGCAGAGGCAGAGGTAAAGTGCAAGACAGAGGCTGAGGGGTAATGTGTAGCGAAGGAGGTTGTGCAGAGGGAGGCAGAAGCAGAGGAGGCTGCATGGCCACAGGTGCATGGTCAGCCGGAGGTTGGAGGGTGTACAAGCTGACAAGAACAGGCCGAACAGGTGGCTCATCAGCAGCAAGCAAAGATAGAGCAGGGGAAGGAGAAGGTATGGACAGGGCTGGAGGCACCGAGGTACATACAGTGCAAAAACTGGGACCTCGAGTGTATACTCAGTCCTGGGAAATCGACATTGTGTGTACTATGTTAGGAGGCCAAGGTTAAGTGCCTAAGGCCAGGAGCAGAGGGATCGGAGGGGGCAATGAAGTGGAGGAGGAAAGTGGAGGAGGAGTCGCTGAGGGGACAGAGGAAAAAGGCACATACGGAGGTACCAGAGGTAGGCCAAAGCAGGACAAGGGGATTGGAGGAAGAGGCAGCAGGTCTTGTGGAGGTCCTTTGGGAAATCTGTGATACTCTACAGTCACACAACAAACATGTGGATTGACAAAACCAGCTCCTAGAGAGCTTGGTGAAGCTCAGGGAGGAGGAGGTGTACCAGATGGAGGAAAAACTGAAGGAGGAGTACCTTCAAGAGAATGAGGAAGTGGAGGTGGCCAAGGAGGTGACTGGGTTGATGGCAAAGGAGATGGAGGAGGTGTTGGAGGATTATGAGGAGTTGGAGGGGACTGAGGAGGAGTTGGAGGAGTAAGGAGTGATATAGACAAAGTAAATACTCATGTCTCAGAGGTGTTGCAAAATGCAACCAAAATTAGTCAGAGTTGGGTGAGGGACAGAGCGGAGTGAGCCTAATCAAAGGCTGAAGTTGGAGAGCAGAGTACCTATCCCCCTCTTAGGAGTGGACGTTCCAGCGTCCACAGAGGATAGACCAGGGGGAAGATAGTGGAAAGGTGGCAGCTGCTGGGAGGTGATTCCTTGAAGAGATTGGTATACAAAGCTGAGGGTCTAAGGGGACAACCCAAAGCCAAAGGGGCAGAGGGGTAGAAAAGGAGGTGCTGGGTGCTAAAGTGGCACCAAACACTGCTGGATGCAATGGCAAAACCATGCAGGCAGGGAACACAATAAGTTGGAGGTGGTAGAGTTAGCCGGAGGACAAGGTCCAAAAGCTGCAGAGTAGAGCCCAAGAGGTACTAGCAAGCATGTCAGATGAACAGAATAAGATACTACTCTACCCTACTGCTCAACGGAGTGTAAGCAGGCAAGTCAGTGGATTTCTGAAACAAGAGATAGAAGCTTCTGGTGGAGGTTGACATAGAGATGTCACGGATTGACTACTGGTTCAGAGCTGACATGGGGAGGTGGAGATTTCTGGAGTTTGTAGAACAAACTGGAGGGGATGGGAGGAGTACCATTGAAGTACATAGGGACTGGAGAGTGGATTTAAGGAGGTTGGAGTAACACCTTCAAGATGTAGCAAAGTTCAAGGAAAGGGGGGTTTACAATGGTAGCACTGAGCTGGGAACATAACAGTGCACAATGGATGACAATGCCCATCCAAAGTGTGAAGGCAGAGGTGTCAGGCTAGGCATTAGAGAACTTGCCATCTGATTCTAGTGGAGATGGGGGGTCAAATTCCTTAGAGGAGGAATCTTTGGAGGTTAAAGGGTAAGGAGTGTGTTTCTGAGGTGTTAGAGTTGAAGGGGTCAGAGATGTCGGGGGTGTTGGAGGTGGATGCGGAGCTGGAGGATGTGGTGAACAAGAATGAGGATGAGGATGATGAAGTGGTGCTGGCTGGTGAATGATGGGTGAGTTCAAACTGGTGCTCTCAATGGTGCACATCAATGAACTGTGCAAGGGTGTGCATGCCCGAGAGGGTGGGGGGTTTGCCAACATGGCAGATCTCATCCTTAATGTGGTCTGAAAGTCCTTGGTAGAAGAGGTGCTGGAGTGCACCATCTCCATAGCCTCAGACTTGACAAGCTATGTGATTGAACTGAACCACATACTTGTTTACACGTTGCTCATCTATTATGGACAGATGGTGGAGTTGATGCTCAGCATCACCAATGGGGTTGTGGGAACCAAAGTTCGTCCAGAGTTCCAGGATGAACTCTTGATAATGGTCCATCCACAGGGAACAGAGTTCGCAGGGGTCGGAGGTCAGGAGATTGGGCTCAAATCATTCCAACGCCATACCAGAAAGGTATGACTGGGCGAAAACGACCTTGGCTCAGTTGGATCAGAAGGCTTTTGGACAGTCCTGGAAGCAAAGCTTACATTGCACCAAGAAGGTGCAGAGCTTGCAAGGGTCGGAGCCATCGAACTGGTTCAGAACGTGGAACTTGATTCTCTGACCAGAGGTGGAGGTGGAAGGAGTGTGACCAGTGGACTTGGCTAAGTCCCTGACTACATGGGTAAGGAGGGTGAGGATGTTACCTGAAGCATTCAGGATGTCTTTGGAGACATTATTGGGGTCGCTGTCAGAGGTGCTGTTTGATGGAGGGTCCCACGCTGACCTGCATCAAAGTGTTTGGATGCGGATACTTATATAGTTATGTATTGTATATCTGATGCTAGACATTTGACCCGAGATTTGAGTTTTCAGCTTATTCCCACGGTCCAAATGCTAGACAGGTTGTCTGGGAATCACCTATTTTTGGTTGGTTCTTTGTCATCTTGTCTAGAAAAAAGACACCACGGTCCAAATGCTTAGCTAATTGAGGGACATATAGACCATAGTGTCTAGTATGTACCCCTATTTTCCCTTATTTGTTCATTCACAGGTTGCATAGAAATAAAATGATTTCTCCCAACATATTTTTATTACTACCTACAACTACATAGCTACTCATTTTCTCAATACCTCTTTTACCCTTTATTACTTAGCCAAGTGTCAGAGAAGCAAATGGAGCATGTGACCTCAGTTACGAATCACTTGACTCAGATCATGTGACTGTGCACAGCATGAGTCATAATGAGTCATATTGAGTCAAAGTAAGTCAAATGAGTCCCAAGCAAACCACTGCCCCTATACTGGCAAAATGATCATGTGACCTGCACAGCATGAGTCATTGCCAAGCCAAAGGTTATTTTTAGCGATTGCTAGTGATTTTCTAACAGGTTGAGTCAGTATGAGTCATATTTTGGAACAGCCACCTCAGAACCGAAGGTAGCACAGCCACATGTAAACTACTATATAAGAAGTGTAATTCAGCCCCATTTTGCAGGTTCCCTCTTTTAGGAAAAAGGTTTCTACTTGAGTAAACCTCAACTAACAAGTGCTCACAAGTGCACCCCTCTACAAATAAACAGAGAGGCTGTGTAGAGTAATTCCCACGTCATAAATAGAACTACTTAGACCCAAGTTAGGAGTATACTGCATCCCTTAGGATAGGGACAGTTAGGACATTTTTAGGGAGAAAACCCCAGAGCGGGCAACTAAAGGGAATAGATCCCCAGCTAGTAGGAAGACCTAATAGTTCATTAGTACCCTGGGAAAGGGTCGAGCAGAGCATTTGAAGCTGATTGCCAACTCCTTAGTGCATAATAGAATCAGTTTAGCAAAGACTGTTCTGTGTAACTAAGAGACGTGTGTGAATCAGTAGCAAGAGTAAAGCGTATATTTACGCTACCTACCCAATTGAGCATTCCTAATTGATATGAGCTAATTGGAAGCCCATTGAGAGCATATCCTAGGGAAGTAACCCTAGTCGCTACAAGAGTATTCCCTTCCTAGCAACTCGAAAGTTGTTTAGATCATTCCTCAACTAACAATAGTACATTTCGTACACCACCCCAACAGAAACCCAGACCATCAATGTGTTACTGAATCCCCAATCACCCTCAACCTCATTGACGATTGACAAACGAACCACGTGCCTGATAGTCAACCCCTTTCTGCAAGATTGATACTTGTTTCTAGTACCAACTTGACCAGGGAAGAGTACTCTCTTCACCTCACTTCAGGTTTACTATCCGTGGAGATAAGATTTAGTTGTCTGGTAAGTGTTTTCTTAGCGTTTCTACTGATCTTATCTAGAAAGAAGACAACACTATACTAAAGTGCTGACTAGAAGTGGCAGAGGAACAACCACTCCTACTCTGAAGTTGTGCTTGCAGAGTTGGGTCATGGCTGAGAAGGGTGGGACAGCAAGGGAAGAAACCATGGAACTGGTGGTTGTTAGTGACTGTAAGATGGTGATGACAATTTGAAAAGACACTAAGGGTGTCATGATGGGATAAGGCAAAGGTCATGATGGAAGGGTCAGAGGGTATGAAGGGGTTCATGATGGAGGTTTACCACTTGGTATGAGGGATCTGATTGACAAATCTTGACTGAAAGGAATGAATTTCAGCAAGTGGAAGCTAGATTATACTATTAGAGACCGATCGACTCCTGGCAGAACTCCAGAACTCTGGAGTTGTGCAGATGGGTTAGGACTTCAGCTTGAGCTTATGTGCTATGCCCTTGCTGTTATTAACGTCCTGTATTTCAGAGCAGAGAGGAACTGGGATAACAGAGTGAACAGGAGTCTGTCCAAGTTGATAATCTAGCTACTGTACACAGAGTGTCTAGGAGTTTATATACGGAGGGAAAGTACAGTATTAGTAACAAATGACTGAGATGGAGGACAGGAGATAAGAAAGCTGGTGTTGTACTCTGGTAGGACAAATGCCAGAGCTGTGCAAGCACAGGTTGAAGGTATCTAAGGATTGAAACTAAACTATCTATGGAGCAAAGGAGTATTGTAAGTATAGAGTGTAAGAAGGAATTAGTTAGAGTACGGATGTCCGGAGGAATGGAGGTACATATTTAACAGAAAACATACTGGAGATTGCTCCTGAAGGAGCAGAGCTGTGCCTGGAGGCTGGAATCGTGCCAGGGGTTTGCATGATATATAACACATATATACAACCTACAACTCTCAGGGAAAGAAGGTTGCCCTCAAAGCTTCCTAAAAATATATTTCCCATCCATTGGAGGGTCACATCCTTGCCAACATCTTGGCTTTCTGTCAGTCCAAGCTACCATCCTATCAGATAGCAGGTATCAAGAGGTACTTCCTGTACTCCCACTTCTACTTCAATATTGCAATTGGTAGTGTCCTGGACAAGACCATGCTTAGAGGTGACTCTGATTCCATCTGGAAGTGGATTCAAATTGACTCCAACCCTATTCTTTCTAAAAGATGTCCTTTGCTCAGTACTGGCCACATACCTAACTTTGGTAAATCCTCTATCACCCCTCATGTCTCATTGAAAACTATCACACAACACAACCCTGATGTCCCCTACAGAATCCATGCCTACACCATTTTTGATGATATTAGAACTGCTCTCAAGGATATCACCTCTTTTCCAGACAGCCTTGCCTGCTTGACTGACAGCCTTAAGAATACAGCCACCACTCTTACTCTCCTTGCTTCTGTTGCTCATACCCACTTTAGCCCTATATTATTTGCATAAAGCAGATTGGATTCATCAAGATTTCAGCATTGGAAATGTCATTTGAGTGCTAGATGAAAGTGGAGACCTTGTCAGCAAGTTGGATGACTTTAAGTATGCAAAAGAAGTAAATTCCTTCATTGCTTATAACATTCAAATTATATGTATTTTTCAACATGAAATTCCTCAGTGCTGATACACACCAGGGGACCTGTATTTTATGGCAATGAAAGTGAAAAGTCAATTACCTTTTCTGTCCTCAACACCTTCCTCCGAAGAGTACAAACCATGTTCCAAACCCCATCTCTTCTTTTCACTTGAATTTCTTCCACAACATTGAATCTGTATTGTGAATGCTTATCTGAATGTTCTTTTATCACACTAATACTTTAAATGTGATGAGGAATTTATATTAAGGTAGATATGTATGGCAGGTAGTAGTTTGAGGTGCAGTGTCCAATATGATATGCAGTAGATAGAAAATATGACACAAATAAATGTGTGTCTGTTGTATTGTAATTCCCTACTTTTCAATCTGCATTCAACCTTCATAGTTGCCTATTGGTCCAAGCTTTGGTCTATTTGCACAGCTATCTTTCTTGTCTTGAATACTGACATGTACCAGACTCAAAGCAATGCCTGACAGTGTACATAAATTATTTTGTCTTATGCTTGAGATAAGTAGCTCACACTAGTCACACTGTCTTGTGATAGTGCAATAAAGGCCCCAAGCTGGTCAGGTAGCAAAAATGAGAATGGTGACCCTGCCCTATTGGATAAGTCCTTTGTAAACACTAGCAAAAGTCTTGCTGGCAGAGTATGCCAAGAAACAGAAAGTCAAGTAAGCGCCCTCAA
>JBBPRR010000443.1:0-23307 GCA_038093115.1 Hortiboletus flavorubellus
CGTCCTGGAGAACTTGCCGTAGTGACGCTCACGGACTGCATACGCACCCTCCTCATGAGCGTTGGAGGTGGCAGACTCGCCCGAGACCGTCAAGCGGTCGTGGTGGAGGTCGACGGTGACATCCTCGGACTTTAATCCGGGCAGCTCGAAAGTTGCCGTCACCGTGTTTGTGTCCTTGGATTCGTGTAGATCGAGTCTAGAGAAAAAAAGAGATGGATATGAGCAAGGGGATTGAATTGTAAACGAATGAAAGACCTCACATTGGACGGAATGAATCGGGACGCTGTGCCCTGGCACGTTGGGCAAGCACTGGTGAGGGGACAGACGGCCAGAAGTGCGCATTGAACGCGTCGTCAAAGAGACCGTCGAATTGAGCAAGGGGATCATAGAAGTTGTGTCGGGTCAATGAAGACATGATTATCGCGATAGAACAGGAGAGCGGAGCAGAAGAAGAGTCTTTGTGGTTGAGAGGTAGTGTACTTGCGTTGGCGTGTTAGCTGCAAGATTCTTGGGGAACGGGTCGGGCTCGCTTGGAAGGGGCCATATTTATAGGGTCCATACCCCCATTCCATGTACCAAAGACGGGAGTTCTGGAGCACTTTCTGGTAAGGTACTGCGGGCTGACTGAAGATCCGGTACGTTTCCAGAAGCTTAGAGCAGCGTCGAGTTCCTGTTTTGGAAGGCGCGTGATACGTTATTGATATTTGTTTGGAAATTGGCAAGAAAGGAAGTTTGCGCTGACTTCAAGCTCAGGCTATCATGCGAAGGATGGAGGCGACGAATCTTTGCCAACAATCAAGGAGGCAAGAAACTTCGAGTACCTAATGCGTCTAACAATCATAGATACAGAGTTTGCAACGTCACGGTCGCCTGTGGAGTCCCTGGTAACTTCCATGATGAACCTACTGCCGTCCCAGTCCACTCCCCCACAACATGACATGGCTCTAGCTCCTTATAGCGATGCCTTTGGGCACATTCGAACGTGACGACATCCCTCGTCGATAACCTTCGCCATCGCTCCTTCGCGTCACGTCTGTACAAGAGGATGACCCACAAACGATGCGGCGTACATGGCCTACTCCCTTCAGAACGTGCTGTGAAGTTGCATACACCAAACGCAAACTCTCCGAGCACGCTTCTGCTACCATCGTTGTAGACGCGAAACGAGATCCATTCGTCGTTCAGGAGCGTTACTTTGACGACGTCGTCCGACAGAGCCGTTTTGAGGAGCATCGTTTTGGCAAAAGCTTGGCCTGGATCCTCGTAAGAGCATAACTGCACCTCGGGTACAGCCAAGATGCTCATGGATAGCCCCACGTTTGTAAGCGTGATAGGTTCGCGTGGGGGTAGCAGATTTCGCTGGCCTTCCCATTGAAAGTCGGCTGTTGGATAGGGCAGGTCTCCATGCGTGAAGCAATCTGGCGAGGAGGGAATCATATAGGATGTATGAATATTGCGTCCGACGGGTTTTCCGGCCCAGAGAAACAAGTCGGGGGTAGATGACACCTTGAGAATGGTCTCAAAAAGCCGGAAAAAAGCACGTTCGGGACCTTCTCCGTATGCAACCGACATGCTGACGCCAAAAATGCCCATCATGCAGTACGATCTGTCCTCTGCCCTTGTGGTATTTCGGCGGGCAATCCATCTCATACGCTTCGCAAGGTCATCCGAGAATCCAGGTTTGAAGTCGATGATGTCATTCATGGATATTCCAGTCGCCCTCAAGATGGCGGATTCAAGCTGGGAGATCTTTTCTCGGGTGGCAACGTCCAAGTCAGCGTCGATGAGGCGTGATGTATCGTTGTTGATATCGTAGAGTATGGTTTGTGCAAGCTCCGTGTACGAACGAGCAGGGGGTCGTTCTGGTCGACGCCCAAGCGCCCTCTTGTCGTTCGGGAGGTGTGTGAGGGGTTGCCAGTTCTTATTGTAGAACTTGAGGAGACGGGGCGCTAAAAGTTCCTGAAGTGTCCATCCCCGCGTAAACCATCTGTCGCCCGCTAGGTCTCGAAGAGATAGGCTGCGCGAAAGGTATATGAGACAGGCATGGGACTTGCGGTACCACGCGAACATTGAACGAATCGATTCGTCCAGCTCTGCGCTGCTGGATTTATCGATGCAAACAGTGTCTACCCATGCATACCCCGCACCAAATTCCTCGTGGGCGATGGTACAGAAATGCTTCAGCTTATCATAACTCTGACTGCGATGCGTGCGCTGCTCCGAGTCAAAGAAATTCTTGTAGGTGAGCTCGTCCCCTTCCCAAGTGTGAGACAGGATGATGTACCGCGCCTCCTTCTTCAACCATCTCTCAGCAATGGACTGGCAGAGATGCATGAAAGATGGGTTATTGTATAGAAAGTCTCGGATATCTTCGACAGAGGTCTCTGCGAAGACTTGCGTCGGCTGTTTCTCCAACTTCTTCAAGAGATGTTCCGCCACTCCATCCCTTTCCAGAAAAACGATCTCTGGAAGTTTAAGGACACGAATGGGCATCTCGCAGAAGACATAAGACCGTGCTTTGGCACACAACAAGTCAACGAGCGCAGGGTACAAATCATCCCTGCACCCAAACTCATTCGTCAATGCGTTTCGTAACAAAGCCTCGAGGAACCCACCTAGACGATGCTTCCTGACCTTGAAGAAAAGACATCAAATCATACGGGAAAGTATCCCTCGAAAAGACTTTGAGAGCGTCCTGTCCACTGATCCAAATGCATCACTTCTCAACATTTTCCACCGAACAAGGGGAGTGCATACAGGGACTGAATCACGACGCTGTCAATATCGCCAGGCAGGGCATTCCGCACGTCTTCGATGAACCTGCCAGCGGCAAGTTAGGTCATCCTGATTTGTTTCGTGTTACACGTCATTTGACCTACCGACGCGACCCTTGATTGCCAAGACTTGTACTTGCTTGCCGCTGACCCTCACGAAGCGACGACGACCGTCGATTGAAGGGACGAACGAGTCGGGCCAACGTTCTGGGGATTGGTCGGTTCAGCACACCCCGTGTGCTTGGAGACGGAGTGTCGCTCGGGGCTCGAGAGGTCGAGGCCTGCTGCGCCTCGCGCTGTATTTCTGGAGCAAAAACATGCATAGCAATCGCGTTGAGGATATCGGTTTCGGTGGTGTTGGGACCGACTTGGAGAGTGAGTACCGGACTTTCGGCGTGGGGAGCGGATTGAGATGGTGGGCGGGGGCCAACATGTTGGGTCTGTTGAGTCCGCTGGGAAGCCTGACGCGAGTTCATCGAATGCAAGGTAGGTCTGGCTGGATTTGACATGGCGAAAGAGTGGCAAGCACAAACGTGAGGATGGATGAATGGCTCTGAAACTCAGTGTACCCAGTCGAGATAACACCACTTGCCCAGGTGAAAACGTAGAAAGAAGGTAAGAGCCCAGCGTAGCGAGATTTGCTCCAGGCGGCTCTGAATGTTGAGTGAAGCCCATATAAGGCGTATATTTGACACCGCATGCGGGGTCTGGCGCTGTAGCGCACCCCGACATCTTGATGGAGGAAACTTGAAAAAGCCGTATATTCTGACATCTGCGCGATTCTGGCTGTTTTTGAATCAAGTCGTACCACGCGCAGACACTTGCGATGGCAGACAATGAAATCCCCTTGGAAGACAGTTAACTGGACACTGGATATTGACTTGATAACGTGCAAGGTGAGGGACGGCTGGAATTTGGTGAGCACAATATGATACGTTACGTTGTATATCTCATTAAGCACAAGTTGATGGTAGCGCACCAGGAAGCTGCAGCTCTACTGGGGCATCACGTGACGTAGATCGACATGTTCTCCTCTACCACCGGTATCATCGGATCCGCAACATTCACGTATGCATTTTGACATCAATATCGCCAATGGGCCTGCTTGCGTCAGGGGTAGGCTTGCCCTCACCTGCACTCGGAAGGTCCAGGAGAGTGCAGAAAACGGTACGCAAGCAAGGCGCGTGTAGGGCTCGCTTGAAAGGCCTGTTGGCACCACGGACCCTTCGTCGAGGTGTTGCCACGCTGGCTTGCGTGTGTCTCGGAGTCAGTGGCGTGTACGGTACCTTTGTTGTGCCTAGTCCTATTGCCTGGGCAGCTTTGGTTCCAAACCCTACTGCCGGTCTTGCGTTGGCGAGGCATCCACCGGGCTTGCACCGGGCACCAAAATGTTCGAACCCCATCCTTGTGCTTTGGCAGTCAACCTGATTCTGCAACGTGCAACTCGGCCTGTGGGAATTCCCCGTCAGTTGCTTCCGTCTTGGTGATTGTGACATACCAATGTATCCTTCGCCGACAGCATGTCTTCGCAGCATGCTCCGCCAGTGAGGCAAGGTCCCGGCATTAATAGTCTCCTTCCCTTCTCCCTGTTGACGTCCGCCCACCACTGTCACCACAGTGTTTGCCAACCAGCCCTCCTGCGCATACATTCCTTGAAAAAAAAAACCCCTACATACTCCCCAGACACACGATGGAAACTGTCCTTTACATTGGTGTTGTCGTCACTACCACCCTCGCGAACGCATTCCTTGCTAGAGGTCGCCGTCCAATGTTACACAATCCCTCCCTCGCTGACATCCAAGGACGCCACCATGCCGAAGAGGCCTATCGAAAGGCTGAACAAGTTGCTCGTGAAGCCACCGCGCTCGCTCACAGAATCCAACGGGAGGCCGAGGTGGAACGAGAGCGTGCCCGTGCACGTCAAGAGGAGGCAGATCGTGCTGTTGCACGAGGTGCCGAGGAAATGAGGCGGATGATGGCTCAGATGGAGACGGCGGAGCGGGCCGCTAGGCTAGCACAAGAGCTCGCAGAGGCTGCCGCAAAGGCCGCAAGGGGGGACGCGGACAAACTTCTCCAAGTGGCTCGGCAGGAAAAAGAACAGGCAAGGAGGATGCAGAAAGATGCAGAGACCGCAGCATTGTCTGCGAGAGAAGACGCGGAGAGAGCAAAAAGTGCTGCTGCTGCTGAACGTGTCAAAGCAGAGGCTGGAAAAACGCTCGCTGAGGAAGCCGCTCGGACAGCTACGGAGGAGAGACGGAAAGCGCTCGAGGCAAAGGAAGAAGCTGAGAGGCGCCTGAAGGAGGGTATTCAACCCATCGTAACACCATCTCCCGAAGAACTCGCAATCACTAAAGAGCGCGTCCAGTATATGGAAGATTATTTCCACTTTGCTATTGCCGGTGTTTCTGGCAGCGGAAAGTCTTCCCTCGTCAATGCATTCCGAGGTCTGCGAAGCAAGGATATCGGTGCGGCAGCTGTTGGGGTCACTGAGACCACGCTACAGATTACCAGGTACCCCGAAGCAAACCCACAGATCCCCTTCGTCTGGTACGACATCCCCGGCGCGGGTACTCTCAAATGCAGTGATTGGCAGTACTTCAACGATCAAGGCCTATATGTCTTTGATTGTGTCATTCTCCTCTTTGACAATCGCTTTACGATGACGGATATTGCCATCCTTTCCAATGCTAGACGCTTCAATATTCCGACTTATATCGTGCGCTCAAAAGCAGACCAGCACATCCGGAACCTGATGACGGAAATGGGGTATGACAGCGAAGCGGATGAAGGGTCTGAGCGCCGCGACGAGCTGTACAGAGCTGCACGCTGGCAATTCATCGAGGAAACCAGGAGCACCGTCAAGATGAACTTGCTGGACGCAAACCTACCGAACCAGCGAGTGTATATCGTATCCAACGCCACGCTGTTGGATCTGGTCAATAAACAAACGTCGAGGAGGAAGACAATTGACGAAGTAGAATTACTCAACGATCTTTACAGCCAGGCCCACGAAAGGCGCGGCGTGCGATGATGGATGAGGCTTGTACGGGGAATCTTGCGGATACAATTCTGGGCTAAAATGGCGGGGATTCTCAAATTGTTTGCGCGGGACTAAGGTGGAAAATATCATATCTTTAGGATGATTGTCGAGTTTGAGCGAGTTATATATCTGTCACGAATTTGTAGTATGAACAAACGCTAGCTCAGATATTGGGAACACCAGTCGACCTGCATGAGGACGTGATGCAGAGAAGAGAGGCAGTAGTTACTAAATAAAGCAAGCTAACCTCCCGAACTTGTGACGACCCGACGCAGTCTCCGCTCCAAAGTTTCCATCAACTCTCTCTCTCGTCCCTTCCAGCTTCTAGCAAGTAACGATTCCCGCTGGTAAGGATCTCGTGTAGCCTTGGTTCCAAGACTGTTCTGTATAAAACGAGCATTTGACGCACGTCCTGTGAAGGTGAGTCTCTTCCTGTGACATCCATCTTTTCTGCGCCGAAATGTCAATAATACCCAAAAAAAATTATATTGATTTACAGTAATGAATACGACCCGCTCTCGAAGCGGGAATGACGGTCAATTTATCGCATACTTCTGAGACTTTCCTTATGCGACTTTGTAAACCGCATGAGGAGCTCGCCACTTACAGTTCTTTTTGCAGGTATTAATGGGCTGCAGCTTGGTTGCTCGATCGGTACAACCTTGGTTGTTGTATGTACTGCGATTACTACTTCAAGGAAATCTGCTCTGAAGGGTGGCCCTTCTCGTCGTGTAAACTGTGTAATCATAGCATCCTTTGGATAACTTTTCATATCACCTCCATCTGAGTCAGTGTAGAGATGTTTCCTATGCGTGGAGTAGCTGACCTGGACGAGCCAGCTGGGATTATAGGTAGCTTCACTGACATGCATGGTAAGACCGCCATGATGGTGAATGAGTGTGTACTGGACCCGTCACTCAAGAGACAAGTGAGTCACATGAATGTTCGAGTTGTTCCGAGTCCCCCGTGGCCATCGCTCTACCATTTCCAGATTCTCTGGCGTGGGACACAGGGACGTGGACAATGAGAGTACCTCGGAGGCATTACAACATTCACAACGTCACAGTTACAGGATCAGCATGGCTACTAGTACATGATGACGGGACAATGGTTACTATCAAAGCTTGAGACTCTGCTGGCATCCGCTAAGCCTTGCAGGGGTGAAGGTTCAGTGAGAGCAAAGACGTATAAGCGCTGGTTAAGCCTGAGGACTCTTGTGGACCTGTTCCTCTGAGGCTTGCTCATTCACGATATCAGAGGCTGGGCGCAACCAGATGTCCCATGGATCACCAGCCCAGAGCTGGATGGGTGTCATCAGGTTGAGGGCTCCATGATATCGCAGATCACGACGTACAATAGCGTTTGCAGGGGTGGTCATCATACGGGTTTTTTCTTCTGAGGTTTGCTCATCCACGATATCGGAGGCTGGACGTAACCAAATGTCCCATGGGTCACCAGCCCAGAGCTAAATGGGTGTTATTCAGAGCGAAGATTCCATGGCATCAGAAGTAACAACGTACTATAGCATTCTCGGAGGTGGTCATTGTGTGAGGAGTACGACAGGATATGGACAGTGAAGTTGTTTGAGGACTGCAGAATTTGTCGCAATTTACGCCCTGCTCTTTATACCCTGGTTGAAACAAGCAAACAATTGAAATCATACGCTGGGAAAGGTCCCTGAGTGATCATACGTTCTTTGACCTTCGTTGGTCCTTGGCTTGATCGACCAAAACTGGATATGAAAGCATATTCTATTGTTTGGTGCTGTCATGCTGAATAGCGATGCGGTGGAACATACTAATTGATATAAGACGGCCCAAGAAGTTTTCTAGCTTCCGTCAGACCCGAAAGGTGATGGTGGTGATATCTGATTTCGCTACGCAGGTCTTGGAAAGGATACGAAATCATTCCACCCAAAGCTTCCGGTGGGGTGTCGGTGCAAATTCGGTTCCAGATAATAGCCATACACCGTGGCACTATGTATCTATACCCCAAGGACGCAAACGCAACGCGCCGAACCACGTGCACCAGTGGAGCAAAGAAGTCCCAGACTCGGATGCGCAGGGCAAGCAAACCAGAATACGGAGGTCAACAAGGATCAATGGCGATGCGGATGAAGCATGTCAGACTGATTGCTGAGCTGCGGGCATTTGAGTGAGCTCGAGCCTGGGTCCGATGACCCGTTGAGTCGGAAGGTGTGAAACCCGAGGACCTACACGGGTAAAATAGAACCTTTGACAAGGAGAGCGGGGGGACCTGCCAGTGGGCTCACAATGGAACGCTCATAGTACGTCCAAGGTGGATGAGTTGAGGACAATCAAGGCGTGCAACGAATACATTGAGGTGGTCCGGTGGTTCAGTTAGTGGTACAAGTGGAGATGTACATTACAGGGAGCGAGTCCGATTTCGACGGCATGAGTACAATATTTGTGGCGGTTCAGGCGGCGTGCTGAGACTGGAGAGCATCCAGAAGCAGAAAACAACGTGAGGTACTCCTTGGTTCAAAATGGGGTTTGGAACAGGGGTACGAGGTGTAGGTGGCATCCGGGGTTCTTTCCGATCTGAATCCACCCTTCCTGTCGAATGACCACTCTCGCCTGACTCTCGCCACTTGGACCACAGCATCATCTCGCAAAGAACACGAGAAAAAATGGATATGACTTGCAGGACAGTAATTCTGATGAGTCTTTGTAGACAGGCGGTGTGAGTTTTTTGTACGCTTGGTTTGGCAAGGGTGGTTCAAACAAAAGAGTGACCCCACCCACACTTCTCCGCACCAAGGAATACCCCGCGTTGTTTCCCCCTTCCCATGGCCCTCCAGTCCTTCAGCATGCCACCTGAATGCCTTCGACAAGAAATTGACAAGTCCCCCTGGAATACCACATTGCACTGATACGTTCACTTTTCCCACCGAACTCCGATGTACTCACCTCCCTTTCCGCCGCCATCACCAACAAACTATCGAACCCTCGCTGTATTTCTCACATTCCTTGATCGTGTCTCTCTATTTATCCACCCAAAATATACGGACGTTCCTTTGGTCAATGGAACCTTGCAATAGGTGCTGAGCACAGCACACGCATATAGTCTGCAAGTATTACACGCACACAGGAAATTTGCCTCGCATGTGTGAGTCCTTCCCTATGGACCTGGAATCTGTCGTTCTCCGTATAGACAATGTGATGGTCGTTGTGATTGTGCGTGAGGAGTCCATGGGGTGGCCATTGTGGCGTCCGTGCACCAGACGACGCAGACGTGTAGGGAAGGCCAACGGGCTTCAAGCTTCAAGGTCGCGCTGGTGGAAGACGTGCTGTTAGGTATGACTCGTGTGACCTCGCTCTGGTGATGAACCGTATGAGACCTGAACAACGGTTCTATGGACTAGCTTCTCAATTCTCATTTCCGTGGGTCGTCCACCAAATTCAGATCCAATTCTTGTTCTCCAATGGCTTGCGTCTTTTTCAAAAAGCGCGACACAAATACTCAGGTCAGCCGTATCATTGCGCATAATTTCTCATAATTGTGAAAATTGCAGCCAACCCGAGAGTTCATTTCAGCTGTTAAGCACGCCGGTACAAGTCATAACTGAAATATTTTGTTCTCTATTCAGTTTGCTGCTGGCCATTGCTCAGCTCGACAGTGATGTGTTCACCGTCATGGGAGGTTGTGGAGTATAACGTCAGAGGCGAAGAGCCACACTTGATGTTGGTATCGATGCAAGATTGGTGATAACTTCGGGATCGGTACGATATTGACGTTGACAACGGCAGCACTCAAGGCGAAAAGCACTTCTAAGACCGCATGGAGAAGTGGAGTAATGGAATGGAGTCATTTCGATGTATGGGTGCACCTGCTGTCAGAGCTGTATGTATTCGATGCTCGACACCGCACAAATGTGGAAAGGACACGGTCATGGTGCGGCGGTGGCTGAGTTTGGACCCCTGTTTTCAATCCACAAATGCCCCATCCAGGAATCCAGCCGCTATAAATGTTCAAATTGCAAACGGCCGTTGACCGCCTTGGGAATCGTAACGTACGTCCAGCGCATTTATTCCGATGCGTGTAACTGACAGATGACTCGATTTGTCCAAATGGGCGGTTAACCCCGGACGTAAATTATGCTGATAACAACATCTCTTCCAACCCGAACATGCTGAACCGAACTTGGGGGCCCGAAGGATGTTTCCGTGATAGGAAAGGCCCATCTGGCCGAGGGATCATATAACGCCGGATTACTACTGGTCCATACCTAACGTGACTCATCAGCAGGTTATCACTTGATCATGCCAGTCGTCAACAACCCAGACGTACCCTTTCTCCCCGTGAGTCCTTCCCTACCTCGACTCATCCTTATAGTATCTCACAGTCATGGCATGCATGGTAGTCGGGCAACAAAATTAAACCCCCTGTGAAGAACCTCAACAAGCCTGAGGGAGAGCGAGAATCGTATCTATGGTACATCACCGAAGACGAATACCTCAGACTCAATAAGATCTTTTATCCCCGCGAGTTTCAGGAAACTGGGTTAGGTGGAACAAAAGTAGTTGGCCTTCCATCGCCATGTCCGGGGTGTGGCAAGTACACCGAATTTATCGACTGGTGGGCGGCCTTGCAGAGGGCTACAATTTGAACGATACTCAATGATGACACTTGTCAGGGTCTGGACAGCACTCCGCAGAGGAGTCCACACACGCAACTTCATGTTTAACTCGCTCAAGGCCGGACGCCAAGGCGCGGAGACAATGCACGACGTGTATTGCTCAGAGTGTGGCCTGCTCACAACCGTGCGATCCAGAAACAACGCCGAAGGTGGGCTGGAGGCTCCGACCATTGCAGAAGCCAAGGTGTGTCGCATAGCCAAAAATTCAGATGACTGATGTTCATGCACCACCTTGAAGCCACTCGATCGTACCCAGTACGATTTGACGGATGAGCAGCAGGAACGCAAGGCAGAGCTGGCAGGAAAAGAACCCAAAGAGGTAAGATCAGAAATTGTTTTGGATCTTTGCTTTGTTGACGCGGAGTGTGCGTCGACATCTTTTGTAGGCTGGGCCAATATGGGGTAAATGGTGGCTAGACGACAATGGGAGTACTGCTGCCTTCCGAGCCCGGATTGCTAGGGAAAAGGCTGAGGCTAAGCTCAAGGCTGAAAAGGCCGCGGCGGAAGAAACTAGTCTGTAACACAATGTGTATTCGTACGATCTGATACAATGATGGTGCAAGGAATGTCGATCCCTAAATAACATAGTATTGGCAGGCTGATCAAGCAAGAAAGGTGAACCAAAAATATTACGGCCACGTTGTTCTGCCCTTCGCCAGAACATCACTTGAGGCCCTGCGGAAAATGCGAGTCACCAAGCCCAAGTTAGGGTAATAAGGTACATATGAGAATATTGTTTACAAATTACCGGGAGCTGATAGGGCGCAAGCCTTACCGAGCTCCCAGTGCAAGAAAGCATTCTCGGAATGCCGTTTTTTTCCCTTCAAGTTGCATCCCTCGGATGTTGCAGGAATGTAATAGCCCGCCTGTGGAGCCGAACAATTTGGAACGATCAGCAACTGAGGAGCTTGTACTTTTACGGGAGGGGTCTTTCGTCAGACCTACATAATCTCCACTCTCAGCCCATGATGACGGTCTGTGGGACTCATCACTGATCTGATAAGCGACCAGTCATGGGATCATCATCTAGAACCTGTACGTAGCGCACGCGTCACCGGACGCATATGATAACTCCGATTGTAGAAAGTGGACTACATGTGACTGACTCGGTCCGAACACCGGTCATGCGAACATATCACAGCTAGATGAAAAAGACGACTAGATGCCAAGGCCGGTTTTCGGCAGAAACTTTGTTTACAACTGCTAGTATTGACATTTTATCGACGTTCATGGAAATTTTGAAATTTGTTGATTCATATTTTCAGAAAGTCTAGGAAGTTGGGGTTTCGCCCCGGGGGTCGATTCCTACGTTCTTTACAGGACAATCGGATCAAACACGTAAACGACTCGGAGATCTAATCGTGTTCAATGGTACCACTGAGCCAAATTTCGACATCGGGGGCATATTCCACTAGCGGATCATAGGAAATGGATTCTACATGTTGACATTCTACACCACCTCCTAAAATTTTCTTGCTCGACAGAACTCCTTCAGGGTATACTCGGGTCACTTCACCTCCAACTCGGATATCGCTTTCTCCGCTGCAGCGAACCGGGCCTCTTCCTGACTCGCATGTCCCCTCTTTTGCGCGCTCGCACTCACCGGCTCTCGTCCCTCCACGTCGATCGTACAGATCACCAGTCCCTTCTCCTCTGTATATATATACTCGATCTTCTTTTGCTGACGCGAAGCCCACACAGACAACCTCGAGACCGGGTGCAACACGTCCACGTCATCACGTATGATACGGTCCAGATGGCTCAATACGCCCAACTTCCAAAGCAGGTCTTTCACGGTATCGATGTTCCCTTTGGAGTCGAGGTACACCGCCCCGATGAGACTCTCGATCATGTCGCTGAAGATCTTTGGGGCTTGTAATCGCGTGAGCGCTGCCCAGGGGTACAACTTGCCCGTCGTCAGTGCAGCCTCGATTTCGTCTCTCACCTTGTCGTATCGACGAGAGGTGAGTTTTTGGTCTTCGAGGATGACGGGGCTCGAGTGCTGCAGACACTGGAAAAGGTGGATCGTGTTCGTCTTGGGCTGCATCACGATCTCGCCGCGTCGACCGGGTCCGGGCATGCTCGCGTCAACGTCGAGCGAGCTTCGAAGGCAGATGTACGCGAGGAAATGGGTATTCACGACGGCCGATTTGCGAATGTGAATGTCGTACGGGGGATACGTTTTCCCAGGGTATTTGTACAGGAAATCGGCGACGATCATATCGAGTAGAGCGTCCCCAAGGAACTCCATGCGCTCGTACGACACCGTCCGATCGTCGTACTGGTAGCTCGCATGCGTGAGCGCTTCGACCAGTAATAGTTTTCGGCGGAATGTGTATCCCAACATGGATTCCACGTTGTTCAACTGCGTTGACACCTCGTCGGTATGCGCGACGCGGGACAGTGTCATCTCAACACATTCCGGGAGGGCGTGCCACTCGAGTCCCAGGCCGAATAGCTGAGCACACGACACGCCGAGATCAAACCCGCCGTGGAGGTACGCAGCACCGATCAGAGACTCGACGACATCCGCCAACATCTTCGTCGACAGTTCCTCGACGTCCTTGCGTGTCTTGCCTCCTCCAACCACCAGTTCGTCGTTGGTTTCTTCGAGAGGATTAGCAGGTATAACGACAGGCTCCTTTGGTGCAGAGAGGTATAATGGCTTGAACCGTCTGGGTGAAAAGCGTGTACGGATGATCCAGCGAAATATGGAGCGTCGAATAGCTTCTTTTGCAAGACGGGAGTTCGCTACAGTGTGATCCTTGCGCCTGGTTAGATATCCCTCGTGCCACGATGGGTAGGTAGCCATCAGGTTCACCGCGACGATGAATTTGAGTACGGCATCCCCGAGCGACTCAAGGCGTTCGTAATTGGTTTGGTCCTCAGCGACGGGGGCTGTCACTGCAGTTGTGAGGAGCGGAGAAGGTATCTTTGCAAGGGGGGCGCGGGGAAAGAGGGTGGCTCTAAGGGACCTAACGATCATGGCCGTCTCGAGATGACGAAGGATCGATGGGATGATTTGCGAATATTCACATTCCGCCGGAGACAGGAGTTCGAGGTAAGAGTACTTGGCTAGGAGGAAGAACGGCTTTGGTGTTGCTTCGGAAACCGGAAGAGGGAGTAAGAAATTGGATCTCTTTGGGAGAGTCTCGACGACAAGGAGGGGGTATGTCACTTGAACTCCCTCTAATCGCGAGTACATTGGGCGGGAGCGGATCTCTGCCTCCTCTTCCTCCGTAAGTTTCTCGTAATGCCAACGAACGAAACGGTGGAGCTTTCCGAACGACCGGCCATCACGAACCCACGTGAGGTCGGTTGAGTATCCATGCTGGGACGCAAACGCAAACGCATTGATGGAGTGGGCTCTCTCTGGGTCCGCCTCCTCTATCTCTCTCTCTATCGCCCAACTACGCCGCGGCAACCATGTATCAGCATCTGGGTCCGCGTTGATCACCATCGGGTACGCAAAGTCGAGGCGTGACCATTGCATTCGCGAGCCATAAAAACTCCAGAATAGTCTTCGAGAACTCTCTTGGGCTACCCTCAGGGCTTCTTGTGATAGGCGGGCCACTCTTCCTGGACCAAGTTTGACCCCTACCCTACCCCTCTGTGGATGATGCAAGATCGGGACTTCATCCGCGCCAAGCGCAGGAATCTTGAAGCGCGTCAAAAGTGTCAGTGAAGGAAGCCCTTCAACAATAATTTCCGTTAACCACCAATTCCCGTCGTTCGATTGCAGCCACGGATTCAGCTGGCTTGTCACGAAAGTCATCCCGTCACGCTTCTCGATGTCCTTCAACATTTCCTTCACCTCCTCTTCCAGTTCCGGTTCAACGATGCTCGTCAGGGGTAGCAGGTGATCGTTAAGTAGCCCAGCTTTGTACAACTCGAGATAAGCCTTGAATGCAATGTGCTGGTATGCGGACCGCTTCGAGGGGTATTTTCGCTCGACGGTATAGACGCGAAGCTCAGGTGACAAAGCTTTAGGCAGGGTCAACGTACAACCAAAGGGACCCTGGTACGCTGGGAGGTCTTGCTGTCCATCACCGAGAGCATGCCAGCCTTCCGGTAAATCAGGAGGATCGATCTCATACAGAGCGACGTGGTTGGTACGCTTTGAGAGAACAGAGCAGAAATGGTTCAGGTGCGAAACGGCTGCCTGGAGGGTAAGTAATGCCCTGAAGGATAAGAGCGGACATCTCTCCGTGAACACGTGGTCTCAGTTAATGTTTATTACACACCCTGTGGATTCGACTTTGAACCGGCACGGCTCGAACCCATCATCAATTTCCGACAGCACCGGTGGTGGTCTCTTGATAGCTCTCCGCTCAGCGTTGTACAGCGCGACCATGTCCCTCTCTAGCTGCTCGAATTGCGCGATACGAGCGTTATCGATACCCCCACGCTCGAACATGAGGACAAAAGAGCTACGTTGCCTTCTCGCGCGACCCCGGCTCTGGGCCCAACTTGCCATGTTGTTCGGGATGTCCCATCGAATAACATTTCCGCATGCTTGAATATCCAGGCCTTCCTCTGCAACCGCAGTTGCAACTATAAGGTTCTTTTCTCCAGACCTGAACTCGTCCAGCGTTTCAGCTTGTGGCTGACGTAGGATACTCCGTGTGATATCCAGGAAAGTGGTTCGGCGGGAGCTCTCAGAGGAACCAAGAAGAGATCCTACTCTGAAGGATTCCCGGTCCATCGTTCGAGGATGATGTTCAAGAACCGCGGTCAATGCGAGAACTGCATCCCTCCTGGTAACGAACACGATTCCGCTATACTGTTCGTTAAAAGACTCGGTGCGTTCCTTCTCTTCCTCTAGTGTTCGAAGGAGGACTCGGAGCTTGTCTGAAATACCGTTCTCGATAGACCGTGGCTCATAGGAGACAGGAGTGATATTGATACTCTTGAGGTGACGGATGAGATACGACTTTTCCCTGGGCCGACACGCAGTCGTAATGCTGCTATACGGAGAGGCATTCTCATTCTTAAGAGCGAAGTCGACGACGCGTTGGATGTACCAGTCTGCTGCCCATGGACCAAGGTCGTAACAGATATCATGAGCGGCATTGGAAAGATCCTTGATCCCCTTGTATGTGTACGAATTTTTTTTCGAGATCGTATTGGAAAGTTTCTGATCAAGGCGAGTTCTCTCGGGTCCTCGAGGCATTTTTGCGAGGCTTTCACGGAGGGAGAGAACGTAGGGGTCCTTCTCGATATCCATTGACTCTGCCACTTGTTTGAGTGCCTGAAGGTTTTTTGAAGCCAAGTGACAGGCGCCGTACGTCCATGGAATGCTGTACAAGACGTGCCTAAACTCTGGTCGGTGGACATATGCTTCAAGCTGGTCACGATGTCGTCTAGGGCTACGAATGACGCTGTCGAGGTTCATTTCCAGTTTTCTAACAAAAATCATCAGAACCGTTCGCTGAAGTGCCCACATGGAGTGCTGATATCCACCTGAAAGCCACAGCAGCATCGCCACCAAACATGGGGCTGGCGGTTAGGCCAAGAACAATTGGTCTTTCCTCCCTGACAGGCCCATGGCTGCTGGCTCTGGTGGGCAGTCGAATGGGAAGGTCAAAATAGAAGTCCCGCATGATACAGTTCATCGGATGATCGTCATTTGCATGGTGTGCTTCATCAAAGACGAGGAGGCCTATCTCTCGACCTAGACTGACGTATCCATGGATAAGAGCATCGAGGAGAACCTGAGGAGTAGAGACTATAACACGATTTTTCCCGAGAACATCTTTCCACAGGTTAGGGTCGGTCCATTGCCTGGGCTCCAGACCACCATGGATAAGTCCAACTGATCCAATCGCTTTTTGAATTACATCGTGTTGCTGTTCACAGAGTGCTACAGTTGGCGCAATGAACCACGAGACCTTTTTGACTGATGATAAGTCGCAGACCAGTGAGACCGCAAGTAGAATGGCGGGGTTACCTTGTGCGGTTCACGGTCACACTCGATTTTCATGCGCAGAACTGCAATATGAGTTTTTCCAGACCCAGTATCTTGCGCGATGATGATGTTTTCGACCAAGCTAGCGTCCAACATTTCTTGTTGATAGCTGCGAGTGATCACCTCCGAGTCCGTCTCGTGTGGCGTGGTTTCCGGGAGAGCATCGCCCATTCTGAACGATATCCTTGAATGTAGTGGAGGGTGCTAGTATGACTCTGAGTACAACGGACATTTGGGCTGTGACGGCACAGACGTGCAGAACCTCACCTGGTTGTATCGTCGATGGCCAAGGTTATGGTCAACAGGAAAAAGCGCTGCGCATCGGCCGTTTAAGTCCCTTGGGAAGCGCAAAGCAATCGAAACAACTCGAACCGGATATGTCCAGGGTCGATGTAGTCACATCAAACAGGGAAAAATAGGCAGAATTAAACCCAGAGGAACAAAAGAGACGCAAAATGGCACATGTGTCAAGTAAGAAAAAGTACTGGCGAGAGCCCAAAGAACCTCAGGCCTGGGGGATAGTAGTCGGTAAACTTGAGGTTGGAACTGAGAGTTGTGTGAAATACATTCCTTATATAGAACTCCGCGTTTACACGCGTCTCTCCTGGTCTGTCCGTGACAGACAGGTTAGTCACTCATTTCCCTGGCCCCGCGCGTTCCCCTCCCTACCCTTGTTGGCCTTAGAGGATACTAAACTCGATCAAAGACAACGAATGAAGATGAATATGTGATTTCTATATGCCACCATATCCGTGAGATCAAAGGGCAAGGACGTTCCAGTTGGTACTCTAGGGTCTACCCTAGCATACCCTATCTTGTCCGCGCGCTGGATAGTGAACTCCGGACAACACCGTGACTAGGCGTTCAGCGAAACGTTCACTGGACATGTCATACATAGCATTTCGTGGTCGTACAACGTGTTCGGGCGCCATACCTGTCGGGCTATCTTTCGCCCACTCTTTTTACGGCCCTCTGACCTCTCCAGCAATTATAGTTCCGCGGGTGCCAAGAGGTGATTACCACTACAACTTCGCACAAATTACTATATCAACCTTCCCCTGCTGTGTTTCAGAGGCAAACAAACCGCGAAAAAGGCTCAGTCTATCAGGCTCCTAGTGCAATCAAGTACGCCATGACTCGGCTCGACGGGTGCGCCCATACGTTAGGGTCTCTTATCTTCTTCGCTGGCCGCTTTTACCTCCCTGTGCTGTTAGACGTGCTTTCCACATTCACGTTCAGTGCGTTATCATTGTCGGTGTCTGTTCTTCCGACCCAGAACCTATCACCGATCTTGCAGAGTTCGCATTTCGTAAAATTTGGGTCAACTGCGCAGACCAGCAGTATTCTAGTCTCTGCTTAGTGAAGGGTGATCCTTTATTTTTCCTCCACTGCCTTCTGTGTTCGCCTGTGGCGTGAGTACTCCACCGTCGAGCCGAGCTGGTGAGCAACCAGAGGGGTGCATCCGGAAGAGTGCCCGTGCCTTTTCGATGCCGAGCGTGCGGAACACTGATGTATGTCACCCCTATCCTCTAGACTGGTGACCAACCGGTCCAGCCCGTCTGTACCTCTTTGTCTCTTTTAGACGGCCTGATCACCAGTCTACCTACCATCAAACCTTCACTTCTTTGGTGACACCGATAGCTTTATTGGACCCTGGTTCGCGGGTGCCTCTATAATTCTCGATGAGCGAATCGTAGAGGGAGCCTAGTAGCAAAATCCCCTCCTACTGAGCGCAATAAAGCGTGTATGGTGTCGTCGTTGTCTCGGACTTCCCACAGACTGAACATTTACGATCAGTTCAAATTGATCCGACAATCAGATCAAGATTGATAAGTGGGCTTTCGAAAAGCGTTCTGGGACTGAATTCCGGGCCTAACTGCTCCCGCAGTAATCACTGAGTGTGACAATTGAGATATTGAGATCCCAAGATTACTTTGAATTCAAGATATTCCGTATGACCTGGCATGCCAGCCCGTACGATTTCGACATATGCAAGTTGTTCTGCGGCTTGGAGCCGGAAGGTCGTTGTGAACGATATTCCTTATATAGAAGTGTCCGCCAGTGGATGGAATAGCCTTTGGCCCCAAACCCACACAAGCCCGGCTTGACCTTGTCTCCGTCAAGCTGTTAGCTTAATCTCAATACCTCAAGTTCTTGGATCACTTTACTCGCAAGGGCCTTCGGCGCATGTCTCAGTCAATACCGCTCGCCCGCATATCAACGGTAGCCACTCGATTTTTGACTGAAGACACACGACCACATTCCCCACACAGCGTCGAAGATATATTCCCCAATTCCACTACCTTTGAAGATGGTCCGGATCCCATTAAGTCACCCAGAAAACACGCCGCTTTTGAACTCCTCGAGCGACCTACCTCCTCATCCTCCGCTTTCCTTGTACACTTTACGTCGACATCCCTCATCATCTTTTCCGCGATCGTGACCATCCTTGAGACGGTCCCGAGTTTCCATTCTATCTCTCCTAGAGTGTGGTTCGGGGTAGAAACCAGTCTGGTGCTACTGTTCACCGTCGAATACTGTGCCCGACTTTTCGCTTGGAGTTCGTCGTGGATAACACTTGCTAAATGGACGTTTTGTACGTTGCCTCACTCATTTATCTTGATCATTCGTTCCTCATGCGTGGAGCATGATGAACAGCATTCTATGGTGTCATAGACGCGTTGGCCATACTGCCTTACTACATCGAAGTAATGTTACAACAAGACACTGTACGCTTTTCAACCCCCGTTTTATTGCAAGCTCAGTATCTATGACCTATTCAGTCAGTCTTATTTCGGTTTTCTATCCTTCGGATGTTCCGTCTCCTACGAGTATTCCGACCTTTTAAACACAACAGCACTATTCTCTTGTAAGCATACCAGCATTTTCTTGGTGGAGTGTCTGACCTGCTTATTTACCCCAACAGAACGATTGAAGTCATGTATCTTTCCATCCGACGATCGCATCATGCACTCCTCGCGCTCAGCTTCTTCATCGCGATGATGCTCACGGTGTTCAGTACACTACTGTAGGTGATTCTGACTGTACCATTTGCCCCGAATCGAATTACCTACTCAGGTACTTTGCCGAACGAGGATCATGGGATGATACCCTCGAGACGTTCATCAACTCTGACGGAGATCCGTCCCAGTTCGCGGTAAGCCTGTCCAAACTGGAATTTTGAGCCCCTCTGCTGACCTAAATATCAATCAGTCCATACCAGCGGCTGCGTGGTAAGAATCCCGTCCTCTCCTTATGCCCTTTGGTTCACGAGCTTGATTTACTATCAGGTTCGTCCTCGTCAGTGAGTCCTCGCGCTCATTAATTGTCATGCCCGATCCATTGACCCTAACAACGACATGCTAACATCATGAAATAAAAACAGCAATCACAACGGTGGGCTACGGCGAAATAACCCCGCGGTCTACCCTTGGCCGCTTGGTCACAGTCCCACTCCTCGCCTTTGGTCTGCTTCTGATTGCCCTCCCTAGCTTCGTGCTTGGGCGAGAGTTCAGCATCGTGTGGAAGCGAATGACGAAGCACGAAGTGAGTCTCATTGACGCGCAGGTGATTTGTGACGCGCTGCTGACGGAGTAGCAGAACGACGAGAATCAGGACCTAGATTTGGATATGGATCCGGACTTGGACGCATCCTTGGACACACGCATCGAGCGCGATCTGACTAATCGGAAACTGGCCCAGAACCAAACGGAGCTCAGTCGGCAGATATCAGAGCTGCGCAGCGTGGTGGAAGTGCAAGGGGAGATGATTCGGCGTTTGGTGGGTATGCTTGAGGCTAGTGCGGGTCGTGGTGTAGATGACGTGATGGCGGTCGGAACGGGGGCACGGAAGGAAATAGGGGAAGGAGGTATGGTGAAGGGGAAGGGAAGAGAAAGGGAGAGTGTGAATGGTCACGCAAGCGCGAGCTGGGCTGCTGGGAGAAGTTCCATGAGCTAACGCAAAGGGTACTTGGTCGCTGTGCTCTCACTGGGTTTCTTCTGTTTTCCGGATACCCTTACCCTTACTACACACCGATGCTTACGTAATAACCGTGGCTGAAATGTTTTCAATGCTTCCCCGTGTCCCGACTTGAAATATTTGCGGGATGTCTGATTCGTTTGCTGATCTCTGGGCCTCGTCGGCGCCGACCACGTACACCCCGCAGCAACCACAAAAGAAAGCTGGCTCGACAGTTCCACCACGTAGACGACAGTATGATACCTTTTCGATTCTCTCTGCATCACAACCATCCAGCAGACCCGTCGCGAACAACCAGCTCAGCGATCGACAGACCCGACAGCCCCAACCAGCCGCACAAGGAGGCGATGCGTTCAGCGACTTGTTCACTTCCTCCCTCGATGGCACTCCAGCCAGTCGAAACCCAGATCGGGCCAACATGACCATGGCCGAGCGAGCCGCACTCGCACAGAAAGCAAAAGTAGTAACGCAAAACAGCGCTGCGTCTGCTCAGATCCAACCCGCATCTTCCCCTGCTTCTCTTTGGGATGGGCTTGACGCGCTGGCGCGACCGACGACGGCCAGTCCACGTCCACCTGCGTCTACACAAGGACACGTGGCGGTGCGGGACACGTTTGATTTCGAGTTTGATAGCGCGCCTGCGGACGGGGCTGCGCCAACGACGTCTCCCCCGGATAACACGTCGATCGAGAATGACGATTGGGGTCTCTCCGATTTCACTTCACCCCCGTCAGAATCGCGATCTGTACATGCACCCACAAATCCAGCGTCGGGGTCACGGCCCACCACCTTGTGGGATCTCGACGAGTTTGGGTCTTCGGAGCTACAGGTGTCCCAACCCCAGCCGCAGCTGCCATCGCGTTCGCTTACAGGTACCCCTGGTGACTTTGACTTTGGCGATCGCGAGGATGGCCTCATCGAAGGTGATAATACGGGTGCAGAAGACATGTTCGGTATTCACGGTGGTCATTCCGGGCACCAGGATATATTAGGTGATCTAGGCAAGCCATTGGTACGATATATGCGCCATGTTCGAACGAATTATCACTGATGTATGTGCCTACTCTCTAGTCTCATTCACACTCGCCCTCTCCAAACACATCTGCGTCGACACGGGGCCCTGTACTGCTACAACGCACTAGGGCTTCGCCACCTCCACACATCACAGGCCAGCTCGTCGAAATGGGTTTCTCGCCCGCCGACGCACGTGCTGCCCTTCTAAATACCATGTCGGAAAACGGTTTCGACGTACAGACAGCCACAGAACTCCTGCTTTCTCAAGCGGACCAGGAAGATTCCACACTACCATCCTCTCATCCACCTGAGCGTGAACGTCGTAGAAATAGGGATAGGGACAGGGACCGAGCGGCCCGTCCACCGCCACCACCACGCACTGACCAGCATACACCACCCCCCAACCCCTCCCAACCGCAACCGCAACTCGATGTCACGGCGGACAAATTGTTATCCCAAGCGAGCGAGATCGGACGCGGCATGTTCAGCAAGGCCAACGCGCTCTGGAAGGAAGGAAAAGAGAGAGCCGTCAAGATGTACGAGGAGAGGGCTACTTCTGCCAACACTGCGAATGGTACGCCAACTTCGGATGGGAGACCACGATGGATGCGCGACCGTGACCATGCGGGTGGTGAGTGGCAACGACCGGACCGGACAGCCGGTCGCGGTGCAGTGCAAGCCGGGTTCAAGGACAGCGAAGACGAGGAACAGGGAAGGGAGCGGAGAGAGGGACAGCGCCCTCCTGCGCGTCGCCCCCCACAACCACAACTTCAATCTCAGTCGCAGCCGCCGCCACCTCAACCAGAGCGTGGACGAGAAGTTGATCTCTTCAGCGCCGATTCCCCTACCACCGCATACCGGTCTCCCTTTCGACACGGCAAGCCCAAACCACAAGCAACATCACCTTCGATCCAGCCGTCTCTCTACACACCTACGCTATCTACGCAAACGTCCGGATCCACATCATCTAGTTCGCGGACATCCCAACCATCACTTCGGCCTCCACGTGCATATATGACCACCATCCCGTTATCTGTACTAGCCACGTCAACGTCTCACAAATCTGTAGGAACGGACGCGTACAAGCGGGGTGACTTTCCTGTCGCGCTCGCAGCGTATATGCGTGCTCTGTCTGCGCTTCCACCGGAACATATATTGCGAGTGCCCATCTTGACCAACGTCGCGCTCGTACGGTCGAAAGTGGGTGAACTGGGGGACGCGATCAAGGCATGTGAAGAGGCTGTCGTGATCGTTCGACGGTTTGTTGGTGGTACAAGTGAGAATGGAAGTGGTTGTGTGGAGATGTCGTTTGCAGATTTCGACGAGAAGACACCGGTGGAGGTGATGACGGGTAAAGTGAACGTATCGGTGCAGGGTGACGGTGACGCTACATCCAACGGGGACCTACCCACATCCGTTGATCTGGTCGAAGGGCTCTCAAAGGCGTTCAGGCGACGTGCCGAGGCACTCGAGGGTCTCGAGAAGTGGGAAACAGCGCGGTGTACGTGGGAAGTACTCCTTGGTGCGGAATGGGCGGGCGCAGGTGTGAAAGGGGAGGCAGTAAAAGGCATGGGTCGGTGTCGAAGGATGGTTAACGACGGTGATGTGGTAGGTTCGGGTCTCGGATCTCAATCCACCCCTCCAAAGCCCAAACCCCTCCCACGTCCCGAACACAGATCCACACCCGAAATTTCTACCTCTCCGCCGCCTTCTGCAGCCCTCACCGCCCTCCGTTCCACTCACAACGCCCAACTAACCGAGGATGCTGCCCGTCTAGCATGCAAAGATGCCGTGGACGCCCGCCTCACTGCATGGAAATCTGGTCGGGAGGGTAACATCCGCGCACTGCTCACATACCTGGATGAGACCGTAC
>JBBPRR010000444.1:0-23290 GCA_038093115.1 Hortiboletus flavorubellus
GTGCGACGGGCGGTGGTGGTACTAGTAGTGGTGGTGGAAGGCGTGCTCGCCCATGTCAACACCTGGCCACACAATTTGCCAGCCCTGACATCACGCGGCAAGCCACGGCGAAAAAAACATTTAGAACTGGCACAGTGCGATCACGATGCTACTTGGCATCTACTGGGGCGCTCGATCCTCAACGTTCACCGTGAGCGATCCACCAAACGTCCGAAAACGCTGACGTACGAAGTGCATCATATCAGAGTTTGGGTTATCCTGACCTCACAAAGGGTTCACCGCCCCTCTTTATACCACGCGAAAGAGCGTCTGCAGCGGCCCACGACTGTCAACGGGACGCACAGCGCCTCGTCCAAAATAGTCGTGCATGGGCGCCCCGACATGCCAATCGCGCACACATGACCGAGGTATGGCACCACCCCATGATGCTAGTCATGTGAGGGTATAGCTAACACAGATGTAATACCTGTAACTTGTATCTCTTTGTTTCCTTGCTCTCGAGAAAAACTACCTTTTCAGTGTCTACCTTTTCCCATTTCGCCTGCTCAGAGCTCCTCTGGAGCAAAAAGCCAAAATAACACTCCCCTACACGCAGCTCACCCTTGCCCGCTTCGTCCGTTCCATTGTAGTCAATGATGCCAATGCGCATCTGAGCGCCAGTTTTTAGTGGCGATCGCAGTTCGGTCCTGTTGATAGAAGACTTGTGCGAACGTGATTTGACCAAGTGATCCCCTTTCCCAGCCCTTTCGAGAACAACCTCGATAAAGATGACCCTGATCTTCAGGTAATCGTCACCAAGGGAAAAAGAACGATCTCCACTCAAATGATAGCGATGTCGGTTCGCATGGAACTCGCGGTCTCGATGCTGTGTCCCATAGCAGGCGGGCGATGAGGGTATCGCAGGATGGCCGTTTGCACGTGAGCCTGCCCATGCAAAGACGTCGCATTCACGAGATTTAGGGATTACATGGAGCATGAAATTGCGAAACGCCTCCCCACGCTTCCCAGGGTCAATCTCCATACGAGAAACAAGGATTGATTTCAGGGAGTACGCCGTATCTTCCGGGATGGTTGTCTCCTGCTTCGACACCCAGGATAACTTCTGTCTGACCCTGTTTGTACCCGGTACGAAGGAACGCAGATCACCAGCGGGTATTTCAGATGCTTTTGAGAGCGCATCAAGAAAGTTCTTGTCTGCCTTGTCATTCTCGGCTTTGCGACATCTGTCGTTGAGCGGCTCCCATTCAGCCGTGTAGAACTTTATTCTTGTGGGGGCGAGTAAATCGATCAAAGTCCGCCCTCTACGAAACCATAGGTCATGCTCCAGCTCCGAGAGAGAATAGGTGCTCGCAAGGTGTACGATGCACACATAAGCATTGCGGAACCAGTCAAACCGAGACCCGGCTGCTGCCTGCCGATCTCTAGGTGTCCCTGGATCGATGCAAACCGTGTCAGCCCAAGCAAACCGGCAGTTGAACTTATGCTTTGCGAGGTTGACGAACTGCGTGAGCTTGCATCAGCAATTTGTCCGCCCTACTGTGACATCTGCGCGGTCTGTGTACAGACCCTGCAGACGTTCAGGTCTCACAGTAGTGCGACTGTGAGCACTGAGCTCCACATTACTTAACCTCGCTTGAAGCTTACTTCTAAGAGCCTGTTCGGATGCATGATTGTTCGACACTTTCACTGATTGTTTCTGTTTGGTTAGCTCCTGGGAACGTCGAAGTTGGAACGGAGATTGAAACAGCCAAACTTCGTGTCGGGCACGCATACCATAGATCATGCTCTCATCGACCGGTGTAATCGCCAGACCCAACTATGTATCCAGTTTCAATACTCGCCGACAGTTACTCCTCCACATCATCAGGCTGCTCAATATCCTTATCGCCACATTGGTCGAAGTTGTGTCTGGAATCAATACCGAGCCCGTTCCATATCATACCTCGGCTCTTTCCGGCCACCAGTGGGTCCTAGAACTCATCTGTGGTCATCCAGGTCGCATCAAATCAGAACTTGGTATACTGAAAGATACATTTCTACAGTTGATTGTCAAATTGCGCTCAATAGGGCATACGGACTCGAGGAATGTCACCCTTGAAGAACAACTCGCGATCTTTTTATACACTGCTGTGACGGGCCTCACAACAAGGCACGTCGGAGAGCGTTTTCAACGCTCGAATGATACCATATCGCGGTAAGTCACTTGAGACTTTACTCGTCGTCTATCTTACCAGATTCCAGCTACTTCAAAAAAATATTGTACATCCTGGCCAGCGCACCGTTCTACACAAAGTTTGTCCAGTTTCCGACTGGAGGAGCTACCCCTCCAATAATCCAACGCAACCAGAAGTTTTGGCCCTATTTTCGTGACACGATCGGAGCAATCGATGGTAGTCATATCCCCATTGCGCCTCCAGCACATCTCCGTGGACAATTCCGCAATCGCAAGGGGTTTCTTTCCCAAAACGCTTTATTCATTTGCGACTTCGACCTCAAGTTCACGTATTCACTCACTGGATGGGAGGGGTCTGCAACGGATGCACGCGTTTATGATGACGCGATCTTGAAGGATCTTCGCATTCCTCCAGGAAAGTACTTATTGGCTGATGCCAGCTACCCCCTACGACCACAGCTGCTTGTGCCATATTGCAGTATCCGTTATCATCTTGCTGAATGGGCTCGGGCAAGTAAAAGGTGCGTTTAACTATCTTTCGCCTTGTTCTTCTAGTATTCTATTTTTTTCAGGCCGAAGAACAAAGAAGAATTATTTAATCTTCGTCACGCATCAGCCCGCAACGTAATCGAACGCATTTTTGGCGTCATGAAGCGTCGTTTTCGAATCCTTCTCCTCCCTCTCGAATATAACCTGGAAGTTCAAGCTCGACTTCCTGCTGCCCTCGCGGCACTCCACAACTTCATCCGAATTCACGAACCAGCCTGGCCCGAGGGTGCATGCGAGGACGACACCTCCGATAATGAAGGAGGTGAAGACGAAGAGGCAGACGAAGTGGTCCGGGATGAGGTTGAGGTTAACGAAGACGAGGACGGCACCGATGTTACACAGCACCTTGAGCCTGGAAACGGCAGTGGTGCTGCAAATACCAGGGTGAGAGAGCGCAACGAGGCAAGCGCTATGCGGGATGCTATCGCACAGCAGATGTGGGACGATTATCAGCTCTTGTTGTCAAACCGTCGTGATTTGCAGGACATGGATGATGATGGGGATGGGGATGGGGATGACACTGACACTGACATTGAGGTAGACATGAGCGACGTATAACTCCATTCTTTCGTGTCCAAGAAAATGTATTCAGTCGCGCTACATAGTACGTCTACAACATTGATAGAACGGCTACATCTGGTCCATGCTACTGGTACTTGGACCTGCGTCCCCGGGGTGCTGTTCTTGGTACAAATCAGTGACAAAAGAGAGACGCGCTTCGTTATCAGGAAGTGCAGTATATACAGCGGCAATGGCAGGGTTTAACGAAATTTGCATAGCTAAAAATCGTACATATCTTGGTGGTATATCCTCCTGATTGGAAACCTGTACAATCGCGTCTTGAACAGTCTTGAGTGGGTCAACAAAATTACTGCCGATGTTGTCGTTAATGTGCCGGAGGGAAGAGTTGATAGACTGGAGAGCGATGCCAGTCGGATTGCTCCGGCTCTTGCCTGCAATAGCCCCACCGCTGGTTCCGCTTCCGCTTCCGGCAACCTGGCTGGTATCTGAGATACGGCTTCGTTTGCTGTTGGGGGCAGAGGGGGATGAGGTGACCGTAAGACCGTCTGATGGTACTATTGAAAGAACGCGTTTTTTACTCGACCTGCCGGCAGAAGATGTAGCTCTGGACGAGCTGGGGGGAATTGTGGCGGGCGAGCTGGAAGGCAGCGTAGCGGATGTGCTGGGAGGTAGTGTAGCAGACGAGCTAGAGGGAATTGTAGCAGGTGGGCTTGGGGGGGATGTGACATTGCTTGGTGGGGCGAATACGTTGCTGCTAGTGCCGGCAGAATAGCTTGAAAAGCCCGTGCTGCCACCGCCCGGAAGAATGTCGTCCATTTTCTCAAGGTGTGTCCAGCCCTTGTTCCGGAACTCTTTCATCATTGGATTCTGTCATGGTGGAAGGGTTAGCTCATTGATTAATATATCAGTGTAGAACATACTCTTTCGACGAACGTATTGAATACCTCCTCGGCTCCAGTTCCCTGGATATTTGCTCCTCTCTGGTTATCCCAATGAACGCCCGACTTTCCGCGCCAAGCAGAGATCATCGCATGAGTGGCCTTTATCTGAAAATCACATCAGGCCAGGCAGAGATCGTGCAATATAGAGAACGTACGTGCCCCCACTTATATTTCACACTCTTTGCGGTTTTGGGCTTACCACCTTGCAGAAAGGGCCTGAGATGGGCAGCTGCTGCATTGAACGTTGTATTTTTGAAAGATCGGGCATCCGTGCACTCAGAGCGATGCTCGTGAAGGAAATCTACCAGCACGTCAGTTTCTTCGGGAGTCCATCTTACCCTACCCCCTGACTGTGTATCTTGAGCTACAATCTTCACAGTTTGATCCATAAGACCAAGTAGAGTATGAATTTTGTAGTAGATGTGGTAGCGATGGTTATCGGCACGGAGAAGACAAGGATCGGGTGCAATCATTTGGATAGGGTTATGGGCGAAGACTAGCTCAAGTTCAATCTCCGCTCCAACTTCCACGTTCCCAGGAGCTAACCAAACAGAAACAATCAGTGAAAGTGTCGAACAATCATGCATCCGAACAGGCTCTTATACCGGCTTGGCGACCCAAACAGTCCAAGTAAATTTCGAGCATTTCAAGCAGATCTCTATACTTGAAACACACTTATTTCACACTTATTTCGTACTTATCAGCACTTATGCGCTTGAGCGCACATTCTCACAAACGACCTATTTCAAGTACCCAAGTAAAACAAGTATTTAAGTGACTAAGTAATAATATGCCCCAGCCCACCTACCGCACCGCGACCCGCCGCCCCCCTGCCACTCGCCATCTGGATGATCCTTGCGGCTTGAACATGCCCTGGGCAACGGTGCGCATGCGTTGTGTGGCATCATCGTCATGGTCGTGTCTGGTGGCACGGGCACAGTGGTGCCGTTGTCGCCGTCGCCGTTGTCGTTGTTGTTGCTGCGGACGTCGCGTCGCCATCATTGCTGCCAGTGCGCATCGTCGCCGTCGCCGTCGCCGCTTCTGGTGGCATGTGCACGGGTTGTGTGCATTGTGTGGCGTCGCTGTCATGTCTGGTGGCATACGCGTGGTAGTGCCGTCGACATGGCACCGTCCTCGCCGTCGCCATCATTGCGTCACTTGTGTGCGTCGTCGTGTCTGGTGGCACGGGCACAGTGGTGCCGTTGTTGCCGTTGTCGTCGTTGTCGTTGCTGCGGATGTCATGTTGCATTGCCGTTGTCGCCTCTGGTGGCATGTGCATGGGTTGCGTGCGTGGTGTGGCGTCACTGTCGCGTCTGGTAGCATGCGCAGGGTGGTCCCGTCGACGTGGCACTCTCGTCGTCGTCATGTCGTCACGTCTGATGGCACGGGCACAGTGGTGCCATTGTGCCATGGTCGTCATCGTCGTTGCTGCACAGGTCACGTCGGGCAGTCGCCATTGCATGCGCCGTGTGGCGTTGTCGCGTCTGGTGGCGCGGGCTGGTGTGATTGACGTGCCACCATCGTCACCGTTGCTGCGCATGTCACGTTGAGCCATTGTTGTTGTGAAGAGGGAGAGGGAGAGGGCTGATGGGCAGTGGGTACGGTAAACGGGTCGAACGGGACGGTAGTACTTACCTTTTTTTCTTTTTTCTTTTGATGAGTGAGCGCTGGCGTGTGGCGTCGTCATCATTGCGTGCGCCATGTGGTGTCGTCGTCGCGTCTGGTGGCACGGGCTGGTGCGATCGACGTGCCGCCGTCGTCATCGTTGCTGCGCGCGTCGCGTCGCATCGCTGTTGTGAAGAGGGAGAGGGAGAAGGCTGAGGGGGGTGGGTATGGAGAACGGGACGAACGGGACGGCACTTATCTTTTTTTCTTTTTTCTTTTGTTGAGCGAGCGCTGGCTTGCATGCGAGCGGGGGCGCGTGAGTGGGCACGGTAGGACCTAGGCAAGGTGGACGACCAGGTCACTCGAGGCTGGGAGGGTGGTGGGTGCGGTGAACGGGTCGAATGAGGTGGCACTTGTCTCTTTTTTTACATCTTTTTCTGTTGAGTGAGATCTCGGTCGCATGCGAAACGGTTGGACGTTGGTTGGATGCAACGAGCAAGCAGGACGTGGCTGTGCGAGTGCGTGTATTGGACTGTGATGTGGGCGGTAGTGTGGGGGTGTATGGGTGACAATGTTGGTGGGTGATGTACCGGTGGTGGGGAGTTGAACAGCACGTTGGACACAAATGTGGACTTGCGCAAATTTTTCAACCTACCGATCTAGTATGTAGTCATATATCTGTAGCGCTGATAGCTTGTTGAAGTCGTGTGGTGTAACAGTTAGTTTGCTCTCGCTACTGTTTTTGGTAACCACAGGTGGTCGCGAGTTCGATTCCCGGTGTTGACACAATTCTTCATCGTGACTGGGCGTTCTACTTGGACACTTAGCACACTTAATGGCTACTTGAGCAATACTTGTATACTTATATACTTGAATAAAGTGAATAAGTGCATTTAAGTGTTCATAAGTAATGTGGAGATTTACTGATGCAGTTATGTCACTTATGTGGACAGATGCCATCGTCTGTACACAGTTCGCTCACAGTTCATGCAGTACACTCACAGTAGACACAGTAGACACATGAAGCAGTAGATTCAGATCTGACAGCAGTATTGAAAGAAAGGTATCACAAGGTGCGAAGTACTCTATGAAAATCATGCCCATTTCTAGTATTCGTTTTGCAATGAATTATGTGCGTGCACGTCCTGGTGCTGTCAAACGAGACAAATTAGAAATGAGTGAATCAAGCATGGAACAACTTACCTTCATCGTGACTATCCAACTCAGCTTCAATGTCGGATGACACCGTGATCAATGTGTGGTCATCCAACATGTCTGTGTCGTCCGCTGCCAACACATGCTGACTGACTTGTGCTTGCCTGGATTGTACCGTGGTGTTGCAGTACTCCCGTGCCCCATTGATAATCTCACCAAACTTTGCCTCACCAATCCTTGAGATTGATCATGTGTATCAGAGTGTCTTTGTCCCCCAAACAATATCCAAGAAACTGGCCTCTGATCTTTTCCCAGGAACTTCTTTGACTCCAGTAGAGTACATTGTTAATGTGCGTTTGACCTGTGATAGGGTTCTAATTATCAGTGTTGATACTTGTTGGATCTCAGTGAATAGAGAGTTCACTGAGGTGTACTGTAAAGGAACGGGCGCGAGGTAACATCGTGATTAAGTAAGCATAACTATAAACGGAATCTAACACTCCCCCTCAAGCATGAAGCCCTAGCTCGAAAGCAAAGTGCTTGGCTTTGACTGAGGAAAGAGCTTTAGTAAGTGTATCGGTGACCATATCATTAGTAGGGCAATAGAGTAAATGAATGGAGCCATCCGAAATTGTAAAACGAATAAAATGATACCTAATGTCTATGTGTTTCGTGCGCGTGTGATAGCTACCATCCTTTGTCAGCGCTATGGCCGATTGGTTGTCACAATACAGAATGGTAGGCTGTTCGAGTGGTTGGAATACTTCGGCGATGAGCCATCGAAGCCAGATGGTCTCCTTGGTGGCATGGGTTGCAGCGACATACTCAGCCTCGGTAGTCGACAGCGTGACTAGTTCCTGCTTACGAGAACTCCAAAGAATAGCTCCGCTGTCTACGAGAAATGCGAATCCAGTGATTGCATGCCGGTGTTCCTGTGACGCGCTGTCTGCATCAGCATAGCCAATGAGGCTGCTTTTCTGTGTGCCGTATGTTAGTTTTCAACCCCTCGTGCCGAGTAAATAGCGGTAGATTCGTTTGAGCGCTTTCCAATGTGCCCAACCAGGGTTCTCCATGAATTGAGCGAGCGTTGAGGTGGCAAAGGCAATATCAGGACGAGTACCAACTGCAAGGTACATTAACGAGCCGAGCGCAGCGCGGTAAGGGACTTGGCGCATCTTCGCCGCTTCGGTAGTGGACTGAGGGGACTGGTTTCGAGAGAACTGGGCATTCAGGTCCATTGGGATGGTGACCGGTTTCATGTTGTCAAAGTTGTACTTTGTCAGGATGGCTTTTATGTATGGTTCCTGTGAAACGGAGATGGTCCATGCCTCCCGATTGCACACGATCTTCATCCCGAGTAGCCAGCTGATGGGACCCAGGTCAGTGATCTTGAAACGGGTCCCGATCTTGTCCTTGAAGGCTTTGATCAGCTTTTTTGAGCTCCCCGTCACGGTACAATCATCGACGTGCGATGCGACGATGAGTAGGTCAGTCCTGATGCGTGCGACGAACACTCCCCAGTCAGCCTCCGTGCAGACAAACCCTAAGTTTTCGAGTTCGCCGCGTAAGCGCTTATACCATTTGAGTGTGCCTTGTTTTGACCCATAGAGAGCAACGTGTAGATGGGCGACTAGGTTCTGGCCGTCCTTGTCGAAGCCTGGAGGTAATTCCATGTAGATAACCTTGTCGTCGTTGAGATGGCCGTTGAGAAAGGTGCTGTGGAAGTCGAAAATGTCGATATCCCAGTCATATTGGGTGGCGATGGCGAGGATCAGACGGATGGAAGTGAGGTGGGCGACTGGTGCATAGGTTTCGTAGTGATCAACTCCTTGTATTTGAGTGAATCCGCGGGCAACGAGTCTGGCCTTGTATTTGTCGATTTCGCCAGCTGAGTTCTTCTTTATCTTGAAGACCCACTTGCAATCGACGACGTTCGTTCCCTTGGATGGCCGGTTGACGACGTCCCAGGTGTGTGCCTCGTTGAGACTGTTCATCTCTGCTTTGATGGCTTCGTCCCAGCGCGACCAATCAGGTCTTGCACGTGCTTCCTCGATGGTGCGTGGTTCCAACGCTTCCTTGTCGCACGTGCCTGCCATCATTGCGTAAGCGATACCTTTGTCCTCCCATGCAGTCGCTGCATTAATTCCATCATTTCCATCCTGCTCCCCCTCGCCATCGACACCCTCGACGCTGACAATACCATGGGGCAGGGTGCGTCCACCCTCCTGTCCGTCGTGTGATCTGACGCCCTCACAGAGCATCCGGATGTACGGTGATTCTGTATGCTGGCGAGTCGATCGGCGAAGTTCAGGCGCAGCGTTCGTCTGGTCTGCTGGTTGAGGTTGTTTTACTTGAGGTACGTGTGCTGTTGCTCTGATGTCTGCGTCTGCGTCCGGTTCGCTAACAAACTTCTCGTTTGCTGGCCTGTCCTTGGCCATGTCTGCTTGGCGACTCAGCACGACACCCTCTGGCCGCTCAAACGACACATTCCGCTTGACGCCGATTTTGTTACTGTCCCGAAAATAGATTCGGTGGGCAGTGCTCTCTGGATCGAACCCAACCCAGAAGCCTTCTCGTGTGTGAGCATCTAGCTTTGTGCTGCTGGCATTGTGTACCCAGACGTGAGTATCCCAGGTAGGTACATTCTTTAGGTCTGGTTTGCGCTTATAGATGAGCTCGTATGGGGTTGCACCCTCGAGCGCTTTTGTAGGGGTTCAGTTCTTCACCCAGACCGTGTGCGAAATGGCTTCTCCCCATAACGTCTTGGGGAGACCACTGGCGTGTAGCATCGTACGCATGCGCTCGACGAGTGTGCGGTTGAGTCGCTCAGCGACACCGTTCGATTGTGGATGATCGTGGGTGGTAAGTTTGTGTTCCGTCCCCTTGTTCTTCAAGTGACGTTTGAACTCATCACTGAGGTATTCACCGCCGTGGTCTGATCGAAGCCGTTTGACCTTGGTGGTAAACTGGTTCCCCATCCAAGCCTCATACTGACGATAGGATTCGAAGGTGTCCGACTTCGCTCCCATAAGGTGGAGGTTGGTGTAACAAGTATGGTCATCCGTAAATGAGATATAGTATGTCTTGTGTCCCGGTGTAGCAACTGGTGATGGTCCCCAGATGTCGCTATGGACCTCATCGCCAAATGCAGCTTGGCGTTTGGGCTCGTGCGTCTTTCCTGTAGGTTTGTGCATGGCTTTTCCATACTCGCACGACTTGCATTGACCCATTCCTTTGTTTAGAGGGTCAAGCCTCACTCCTTCGACAAGGCCTTTGGCCAGCATGTCTCGGATGGACGAGGGGGCAATGTGACATAGGCGGGAGTGGAGCTCCTCCATTGTGAGGATTTCTGCTCCCCCTGCAGCTCCGGCATATGCTGTGGTTGTGCGTTGCACCTTGTACAGCCCATTGGTGAGAGGAATCTCTCCGAGGAGTTTCTTTGTCTTGTTCAAAATTTGACAGGTTTCTCCTCGGAAAACTGCTACATATCCAGCTGCAGTGAGTTTCGCGATCAAAATCAATGTTGCGCCCATGTTAGGTGTGTACAACACATCTTTAAGGAGGACACGAGTAGTCAACTTCCCATTTGGTAGTTCGACGCGAAGGTCTCCTTTCCCAATGGCATTGAAGACTCGTTTATCAGCGGCTTTGATAGGATATGGGGGTATGTCAACGAAGTTGATGAGTCGTTCGCGGTAGGGTGTAAGGTGGAGTGTAGCGCCACTATTGTAAAGTTCGACAGTGCTGATGGTGGGTGGGACAGCATGCGCGAGCGTTGCATAGTCGTAAGTTGACATGCTCTCGCATGGCATATCTGATTCTTCGTCCATAGGTTCGTCACCACCAGCTGCAAGCCAGACAGCGTCGGGCTCATTATTTGTTGCTACGTTTGCACTCTGGCCACCCTTCAACCCGGACGTGAAGTTCTTCTTGCCATGAGACTTCCAGCCCTTCGGGGCTTTGCCTTCTTGACCGCCACCTTCCTCCCAGCATTGTTGTTTCTTATGGCCTGACCAACCGCAGTTGAAACAGGTAAAGGTCGTTTTCTTCTTCTTCGAGCTCTCAGCTGAGAATGCGGCGTCATCGCTCTTTGCTTTAGACTTTCCTCTGTCCTGGATTGTGAAGCGGTCATACTCGTCAATGACAAGACTAACTAGTTCGTCACTGGAGACCGTCCTCACGTTTAGCTTCATGGTTGATGATATCGAGGATAAGATTGTATTGTAGGAGCGGGGAAGCGAGGCAAAAATCATGTTGAACAGGTCTTCCTCTGACACTGACTTCCCCATTGATGCGAGGTCTTCTCGCATGGCCAGCATCTTTTCCAAGTGTGCTTGTGTGTCACCTCCATCTTTCAGTTTCAGTTCGCCGAGCTGATGCCTTAGCTCGGTGCTGACGACAGATGACCACTGCTCGAATAAGGTGCTGAGGACTTTGTGATATTCTTCGGCCGTAGATTTCCCGAGCATGCGAATGAAGAGAGAGTTGGGGATGACGACAGCTATCTGCTGTTTGACTATGGCATCCTTCTCGAGCCAGTCCACGAGTGATTTCTGGTAGGTCGCCACCTCCAGTTTCTCATCTGCCGTAGTCGGTTTCCACCCAACCAACTTTCCAGTTGCTGGGTCTTCAGGTTTTGGTGATGTTCCGTTGAGATGGCCAATTAGACCTCTCGTCACTAGTGATAGCTCGAGTCGGCCTTTCCAAATAGACCAATTCTTCCCTGTAGCCTCTAGCTTTGGGATTTTCATGAACTCGTCACCAAGTTTGAACGAATGCGACATTTCGACTGTGGCAGGATCTCGACAGCTGTACTAGATTATTTCGAGCTTCGAAAAATTTCTCTGAGTTGGTTATTGGGCAGGGCTCATAACCTGTTGGATCTCAGTGAATAGAGAGTTCACTGAGGTGTACCGTAAAGGAACGGGCGTGAGGTAACATCGTGATTAAGTAAGCGTAACTATAAACGGAATCTAACAATACTTGAGTATCGGGCACTACATACCAATGTGACTGCTAAGACCAGCGTGCCCTTCGGCATCGCGTTGCCTATCAACTTGTGATAAGTGTTATTGTTGACTGCAGCCACGTCCCTGAGGTGGGATGTGAAGGTCTGCAGCACAAGCTGCAACCGGAATGATTTGGATGCCTAATCAATTTTCACCTCTTGTTCACAGGAGGACAGTGACTCAGATCTGAGAAATGCACCTTGTAGTGATCTGCTCCAAGGAATTCAACCTTCCCATACATGAAGGGAAGGCTAGGACCAAGGGCAAACTTGATGTATGTCTGGTGCTCGTCCATGTTCTCATATTTCAGGTTGGTATCCCACATCTCTTTAATGGCATCAATGCCGGTTTTGCCTAAATGCGCATGCCACTTGTAAATTGTCTGCATGCACTGAATATTACCAGCAAGTTGACCATCAAGCAGTCATGGAATAGTGTTAGTAATGTACATGAGTCAATGACTGGTCGAAATCCTTACCAAACGATAGATACTGTCATCCTCGTCAAACTAATGGGGCCAATCCAACATGACGTGATCCCAGAGGTCTTGCAGCTTGTCCATAAAGCAGTCGGGTAACATCCACAGATTCTCCAGGGTGCTGCAGTAGAGACAGAGCAATGGAATAAATGTCTTTGTGAATTGAGCAGCCGAACCTTCTGGTAAGCTTTGATGGCTGGGGCGACTCTTGGTAGTAGTGGCGGTCAAGATCGGCACACTGTGGTGTACATGCTCTTGAGGAGTGTTTGCAATAATCTTTGTAACAGATATTGGCCCCTAAGAAAACCCATAAGCATGGTTCGAAATACACAGTAGACAGTCAAACTACCACGGCACTCTGTGTCTTGGCTGCCTGCCATGTCTTCTCTTGCTTGTCTGCAAGTCCCCCAAATTTGAATGACACACTGCCTTCCAACTGATCACCTCCATGACTCTTGTGCTCACGGGTCTCACCTTCAGTGTGACATTCTTGCTGGCTGTTGGCTGGTTTTCCTTTCTTGTGACCACGCTGATATCTATCAGTGAGGCCACTCGGGTTTTGCAGTTTCACTTTCTTGGGTGCGCTTGGACCCAAAAATGTACTATAGGTAAATCGGTAGTAGTTCCAATATATAAGTGATTTGAGAGACTTACGCTCCCTCGTGTTTGAGCTTGCACTTTCCTGGGTGGATGGAAGCAACAGCAGCCTCTGATTTGTTTCCATGTTTCCGACTGCTGACCCGGGCCGCCTGAATAAGTTTTCGTGTGACTTTAGCTGGTCACTTAGTCATGCCAGCATCTGACGCTTCATCTTCGCTTCCAGACAGGGCTACATCACTAGCAGGCTCAGTGCTGTAGACAACTCTACCATTGGTTGACTTGGCCTTGGTGTCCGAAGCTTCCAAATGGTCAAAAAGGTAAGTGTCCGCATGGAAGCCTCATGTATCAGAGTACTTATATCTTTTTCAGTCTCAGCGCCCTGACACTCTCCATCACCCCCAACCCGAGCTGGAACATGTTGGAAGGTCAGTGCCCTCCTGATAGTGTGATCAGACACTAACATGGGCACCAGCAGTGGCTTGGAGGTCTTTGCCATCGCTGATGTTGGATTTTGGAAGTTGGTACGTTGTATCTTTATTTGTGACTGTAACTGATTTTTGATGTTAGCAGTTAGATAGATATTTTTTTGACGCTCTTTTCTGGCAACAGCAGCTGCTGCTGCCAGAGTAGTGTGCTCCTCTTGGACGACTTTACTGCTTCGTCATGCAGTGGGCAAGTCTGGTGCTCCTGGATGGCAGTTCTTGTTTGCTACGCAGGTGGTGATTTGCTGCGGCATGGATAGGGAGAGGGCAAGGCGGCAGCTTTACAACAGCTGGTCAGTTTTTTAATGTACGCCTAGTGGTCACTACCTCTTTTTTTTCTTTAGGGTGTAGATGCCAGCTGCTCTGGTGTCACCACCCTGCTATGGCCATGATTGGCTTGCACCCATGCGTCTGCCGTTGTTCCTGCTTCCCACATAGCACCACAACCGTAAGTCTCGTCTGTTAGTGGCTATATGTTCACTGTAATTTTTTTCTTTGAAATGCAGATGTGTCCGGCATTGCACCATTACAGCCACATTTGCATGGGTGTGTGCCACTACTGCCCTAACAGTCACCAACCTCTGCTCTTCACCCTTATGTCCCCAGCTGGACATTTTCCTGTCCATCCCTATCGTCTGAGATTGTTCGTTTGTGGCCTTCCCAACTGCCACAAACATTGTAGGTCCCAGGGTGGTCTCAAACACCATGCACAATCACATCGACCACACCATTGTGAACAAACCAACCGCCTCACCAATGCTATGGGCCCTTGGGTGGGTGATGACAGTGAGCAAAATCCTGATGATGCTGTGACTGATGCTGATTCACCCAACCGGCATATTCAGTTTCATCCTGTGCTTGACGGTGTGTATGTATCGTCATCGATGGTGCATATTTCTCTGACCTGCTGAATCGGACAGGGACTCCATGTGATCCTTTTGGCCACGATCTCCCTTTGAACATGCTACCATTCCCCTTGGACTACTGCGCCAAAGGGGACTGGACTCCATATGCTAGCCATGCTTATTTTGAGCTGGCGGAATTTCTGTACCAAAAGGTTCAGATGTCAGCAGGCAAGATTGATATGTTAATGGATATCCTGTCCATGGTGTATAATGGCCACGAGCCACCATTTGGGTCCCATGATGCTTTGTATGGATCTATCGATGCTATCCCGTATGCAGACTGCCCGTGGCAGTCTTTTTTGGTGAGGTATTCGGGACCGTTCTCCAAGGACCTCCCATCATGGATGCTGGCTGACTATAATGTATGGTACCGTAATCCCCTCCGAATTCTTGAACAACAAATTGGAAATCCAGAATTTGCAGATGGAATAGACTATGCTGCAAAAGTGAGTCAATCTCTTAGGGCTTTGGATCATTATATCAATGATCACCTATTGTAGGTAGTGACAGATGAAAATGGCTGACGTGAGGTCTATGACCTCATGTCAGATCAATGGGCATGGGATTAGTTGGTAGGCTTGTGGATTTAAGTATTCATTGCATCCTTGACCTTACATTCTTTGGTCTAGGAATTTATTACATAGGATCCTGATACCCATGGTGTCACCTTTGCACCTATAGTATTAGGCAGTGACAAGACGACGGTCAGCATTGGCACGGGTAACACAGAATACTACCCATTGTATATATCTTTGGGTAACGTTCACAACAACATCCGACGTTCTCATGGTGGTGCAGTATCCATTTTGGCTTTCCTGGCCATACCTAAAAGTAAATATTCACACTGTTACTGTCCCCAAGTTGAGCTCATGCTGATGCATCATGGCTGGATAGCTGATCCAGCACACAAGGATGATGCTGACTTCTGCCATTTCCACCACCAGCTGTTCCACTTATCACTCATGGCAATCCTTGACCCGGTGAAACAAGCCATGATAAAACCACAGGTGACATGATGTTCCGATGGCCATTTCCACCATATTATATATGGGCTTGGGCCTTGAAACAACCCTAGAGCGTAGCTCCCTTAGGTTGTCAAAAGATAGCCGTAGACTGAGGAGACGAAGTGAGAAGAGGCTTGTCAAGCCAATAGAGTCCTTCTTATAGTGCTTTAGAGGAAAACACCAAGAGAACTAGACTGGAGTTCTCTGGCGCTAGCATCGAGCCTTTAAGTACCTACTAGAGGTATGTACATGTTGTGACCGTATCTAACGATCCAGGAACAAAAGGGGAAAAGGGCATAGGGTGAAACGCATGAGGCCAACACGCAGTGTGGCAGAATGGAAGAGAAGCGTAACACAAGTGAAATGCGTGTATCAAGGAATGGAATAGAAGCGTGATCAAACGCTTCTGTGAAATGGTGAAACATAAGAAGGACGGAGATGAAACATAATGTGAAACGGGGAAGATGAGAAGTCTCGTGCGTGAAATGGGGTGAAGGGAGAGAGACGACTATGATGCACAAGATAAGGGCGGATAGGAATCAAGATAAGATAAAAATAAGATTGTCAATTGTAACACTACCCCCCTTCTAGGGATTGACTTCGAGGCGATTCAAGAGTGGTGACTTGCACTTGGTATAATTCACGTAAGGGTTAAATAACTTCTCGAACTGGGTGAAGGTCATGGACAGTTTTCGTGGGGCATTCGGGTGGAGGATGTGGAATTCATGGATGGCGTCCTGAGCGCCTTGGAGATTTCCGAGTGGTTCCCATGTACGATCTGTCTCTTCAAAGCCTTTCCAATGCACCAGGTATTTGAGGTGGTGTCCCTTCAATCGGGAATTGGCCAAATAATCTACTTCGTGAACTTCTTCGCGGTCTTCAGTGATATCAACCGGACCGGGCTGGATGACAGGTTGTCCAGGCAACCGTTCCTTGTATGGTTTGACGCGAGAGACGTTCACAACGTTATGGATTTTCATGCCCCTGGGAAGTCTAAGTTTAACTGCATTGGGGCCCATGAGTTCCAAAATAGGGAAGGGGCCTAGCCACCGTTCCGTTAACTTCTTGGATTGGCGCGTCAAGCACAGGTTATCTGTGGCTAACCAGACCTTATCTCCGACCTTATATTGTGGAGCTTCGGACCAGTGTTTGTCCGCTTGAGCTTTCATTCACTCTTGGGATGCCTTTAGACTATTTCTAGTTTCCTCCAAAGTCTTGCTCATTACATCGGCAAACTCCGTAGTGGCTGGCGCTTTGGAGACACGTTGTTCCACACCCATGCGGGGGACATATAAACGTGTGACTTCGAATGGGGTTTTCTTTGAAGATGCCAACATCTTCGAGTTATATGAAAATTGTGCGATTGGAAGCCAGTCCAACCATTCTTCTTGCTTCTCAGCACAGAACATGCGGAGATACTGCTGGAGATCCCGGTTCATGCGCTCTGTTTGCCCGTCTGTTTGTGGGTGGTGTGCGGTTGATAATTTAGACTTGATTCCTAAGCAAACGCAAACATCTTGCATCACTTGGGAAGCGAACTGTGGTCCGCGGTCCGATACAATCGAATGGGGAAGACCATGGTTCTTCCATACATGGTGTAAATATAATTTAGTGGTGTCCAGCGCTGTGACTGTTTTGTTGCATGGGATAAATACGGTTTCTTTAGAGAACCAATCTACAACGACGAGGATGGAGTCGAAGCCGCCAGAGGAGGGAAGATCGGTAGTGAAGTCGGCAGAGACGTCCTGCCAGGGACCTTCTGGAATAGGAAGTGGGATTAATATGCCTGCCGGGGCGCGGTTACCTCCTTTCATGCGTGCACAGCGATCGCATCGAGTGACATAATCTTTGACGTAAACGGTCATGTTGGGCCACCAGTAGCTTCTCCTGAGAAGTTCTATGGTCTTTTCATAACTGGGGTGACCGGCGACTGGAGAGTCGTGACAGGTTTTCATAATAGATAAGTGAATGGATTCATCATCAGGGATGAAGACTTTTCCGTCTTGATTTCGTAATACTTCATCGACACGGCATACTCCGTGCTTCTTACATAGTTCCTTAATTTCACTCTCTTTGAGCACGTGTACTTTCTTCTTGATGGATTGTAAGATTTGTTCACCTTCATTGTGGATTGCGACTGGGATGGTCTGTATCCGCTCTGGCGGAATCATTGTGATTCCTTCGTTGTCATGTTCTATGCCGATTGCGTGATCTTCTCTCCTAGAGAGTGCATCGGCTTTAACGTTAGTTGCACCGGGCTTGTAGACGAATAGGTAATTGAAACGAGAGAGCCATTGCCACCAACGGGCTTGGCATCGATTCAAGTTTTGTGACTGCATAAAATATTTCAAGTTGGCATGGTTGTTCCAGATCTCAAACTGGTGACGAGAGCCTTCCAGGTAGTGGCGCCATATTTCCAATGCTTGAATGATGCTCAGCATCTCCTTATCGGCAATGGGGTACTTCTGTTCCACAGGCGTCATACTGTGACTGGAATAGGCAACGGGATGCCACTTGTCTTCTTTTAATATAGATAACACAGCCCCTGTGGCGTAATCTGAGGCGTCGGTTTCAAGGCGGAATTGACAATCAATGTCCGGGAATGCCAAGACGGGTGCTTGTTGAATGAACTCGTATTACACGGTAGTAGTTCATTTATAGTAGTCAGTTCACACGCACTGCATGTAGCATATATAGCTTTCGGACTCAGTCATCTGAGTTCTAATTCACTCTTGACCAGCAACTGCTATCATCACTGAGTTACCACCCACAGCAGGTAAGCCAAGTAACTGCGTACTGCATGCTTCCGACAGGTTATGAGCCCTGGTGATCGTACTGTGCAACTTGCTCGCTGCCATCACTTGGTTTCACCTGCTCCCGCCCTCAGATGCGCTTTGCGCTCTTTGGTGCGGTAAGTCGCGTTCTAATGCGTCTTCACGCTTGAACATATGCGACACGTCGCGTCCTATGCGTCCTTACGCTTGGACAATATGCGACCAGATCCTGGACATAAGGGGAGACTATGTCTCACTGGTCCAAGGACTCTGAGAGTGTAATGCGCGTACCTACGCCCCTTCCCTCTTCTCTCCTTATTCTAGTTGGAAGTTAACTGACGCCTCTTTGTCCCAGACCAACCCTTTCTCACTATGTCCTCAAAGATCAACACCTCCAACGCCAACAAGGTCCCCGACCTCACTGGCCCCAACTACCTCAAATGGCGCTCCCTCATGCAGGCCTATCTCCGGACCCTCGGCGCCTTCTGGGCTATCACTACGGAATGCCCCAACGAGCTCACCGAAGGAGAGTCTGACCGGGTCCTTAACCAGTCGCGCATCGACGATTGGCACACTGCCAATGAGAAGGCCCTCGGCACCATGATCTTGAAGATGTCCCTGGCCCTCGCTCACCCTTTTTATAATGCAGACTCGGCCAAGGACGTCTGGAACGCCCTCGAGGCTAAGTTCTCCACTCCATCCACCGCCTTCAAATACTTGGAGTTTAAAGCGATGATGGACACGGTTATCCCAGAGGACCAGCACCCTCAGGCTGCGTTCTCGAAGTTGAAGCAACACTTCGACCTCCTCCGGACCTACCAGAACGAGGTCCCCGCCTCTCTCCAGTCTCTCATTGTACTAGCGAAGTTACCGCAGTACATGGACGTGTTCACACAGCTCCTCAACATGTCCACCTCCGGCACCTCCACCTCCTCTGTAAAAGAAAAGGAGAAAGATGACGAGGACCTGACGAAGCTCCCCGCTCTCGACGAAATCTCGCGGATGACCCTTGTTGCCTGGCAACAATACATTTCAAAGTGTAAGCCCAGGCAGGATGACCATGCGAGAAAGATCTCCACGGTCAAGCGTAAGCCTGCGGACCCTCAGTTCCAGCAGCAGCAGGGGGGGAATCAGCCGCAACAAGGAGGACCGCAGCAGAAGAAGAAGAAGACCACTCGTGGTCAGCGCTCCACGCAAGGGCAAGCGAAGCAAGACACTCGTGCCCAACGCCGCGAAAACACGCACATCAATGACGCCAGCCCCTCCTTCGCCTTCTCCGCCACCACCATAATTGATCCCGCCATCGTTGAGGCTGGACCCTCCATTGTTGACCCCCGTCGACACGCTCACACCACCAGTGAAGCCCACTACGGCCCACCAGCTTTTCCTCAGATGAAGAACGCGATATCACTCGCTCGACGTCTTGAGATCACTCCCACCATCAAGACCGTAAGATGTCTCGACAAGGTTGCGAACCGACCACTCACTCGCACGCCCATCGTCAACTCTGGCGATTACGACTTTGGCGCCCCTGGTCCCTCGCGTCCACCGCAGTACAAGGACCACAAGGCGGATTCACCTATCCACCGCCTCTCTTCGTCCTTCTCCGGCACTTTTGGAGAGGACGTTCCCTCCTACGAGGATGCGATGGAAGACAACTCATCTTCGCTCCTCAACTGGCTCCACCAGCCTATATAGCCCGCCACCCTCATCCAGATGGATGATGAAGATGCAGTCTCCATCCATTCAGGCCAGGCAGAGGCTGGTGAATTCTTCGCCACCCAAGAGGACTTTTATGTCCAAGAAGAGGAAGAAGAACTCCCTTTCGAAGAGTACTTCGACTTGGATGGTGGATATGAGGATGAAACGTATGTTCTTTCCTCGTCCCTCTCACATCTCTCAGACACTGATGAGCGATTACCCTATTCGCCACAGTATGTAGACTTTATATTGTCGTCTGTAGTAGATAGTGATGCAATGGACATTACCTCTACGCTTCCTTACTCCCTGTGTGATGGCTGTGAGAACCACAATACTAAAGGAAAAGGAAAAGCGTATGCTCAAAAGGAGGACACAGAAATGTGGCTCCTCGACTCTGGAGCTTCGGCTCACTTTACCAATAACTTCGACGCTTTCGTCGAGTATCAGGTGTACCGCGAACCTCGCTACACCCAAACCGCGAACGGAAAAGCGCCAGTTTTAGGCGAAGGCAGCGTCCTTATCCGCTACAAGGAGAATGTTGTGCGACTATCGCCAACAATCTACATGCCAGATTGCACCATTAATCTGATCTCTCTTGGCACACTCCTGAAGGATAACTGCCTACACGCCAGGAGCACCAAAGGCTTTATGCACGTCATTGACGATTGCACCAAACGCGACCTGATTAGTTTCCACTCTCATGGAAACAGTACCATGTACTGGGTAAGAGCCCCTATCGTCCATGATCACACACGAGCGAACATCGATATGATCGCCATTGATTATGAGTTGCTCCATCGCCGCCTTGGGCACCCTTCAAAGGATGTCTTAAGAGCTGCGCGAAAACACATTAGAGACTTCCCAAGCGTCACTATCCCGCCTGTGGAACCCGTCTGCCCCGGCTGTCAGTTAGGAAAACAGCCCAACCGTCCCTTCGCTGCGAATGATACTCGCGCAAAGAAACCCTTTGAACTAGTACACTCTGATCTAAAGTCCTTCGAGACTGAATCATACCACCGATCGAGGTACATTATTGTTTTTTATGATGATTACACGTCCCAAGGATGGATTAAACCCCTCCGGACTAAGGACCAGGCACTTGATGCCACCAAAGAGTTCATAAAGTACATCAGCAATCAGTACTCCGCCTCGATCAAAGGCTGGATGTCCGATGCAGGGGGAGAATACAAATCAAAAGCCTTCGGGCAATTGATGCGCGACAATGGTATTCATATTTATGAGTCTGCGCCCCATACCCCACAGCAAAACGGACGCGCTGAGCGATTTATTCGCACTTTAATGGACAAAGCACAGGCGATGCGTCTTCACGCTTGCCTACCTGACTCTTACTGGGAGTTTGCTATCCAGCACGCAGTACATGTGTACAATCGCACTCCCAAACGAGGTTTAAACTGGAGGACACCTCATGAACTTTTAAACAAAGTTCCTCCTACAATCTCTCATCTACGCGTCTTCGGATGCGCCGCATATGTTCACCTCCCAGTGGACACTCGTGGGGGTAAGCTGCAGCCCAAATCGCAGCTAATGATTTACCTTGGCATTGTGCCAGGTAATGAGCGCAATTATCTCTTCATGCGCCCCAACAACGCGCTACATACGTATGCGCATGCTATTTTTGATGAGAATCTATTTCCCAGATGCCCAGGGGCTCGGCCACATAAGCCGGTAAGCGCACCTCCGCAACCCCATAAGCACCTTAGAAACCCCTCGCATCCACACTCAAATGAAGAAAGCGACGATGACGACTTGCCGGGCCCCTCTGAGCGAATACGCCGTGCCCCTTCAAACCCAAGTCCCCTACCTTCTGTGCGAAACCCATCGCCTGAACCAGTTGCCCCAGAACGGACACCCTCTCCTCCTCGTACCCCTCCAAGGAGACTTCCTCCCTTGGATGCTCCTCCCGCCTTACCACGCCGATCTGAGCGAATCAGGCAACCACCTCGCCGCCCAGGCAATGTTTATGGAGAGCGCCGTAACCCGGTGCAACAAATCAAAGAAATTGAGCGCGATTCATGCTGGAAAGACCTAACCGGTCAATCCGCCCCTTCTGCGCCGGAAACACCCAATGTTCCCGGTGCCATGCCTCCATCCCCCACTCCTTCCGAAGATGACGTCGAACGCATGATCCAGGAAGGGGGAGACGCTATGGTAGTATACCTATGCGCAAAGGCAGTACCCCTAGACGAAAGGCCTAATAAGCCTAATTATTGCGAATGGTCCTACAAGGACCTTCTTCGCCTACCTGAATCAGAGCGAAAGCAATGGTTCAAAGCGTGCGAGACAGAGCTTGATATGCTCAAACAGCGAAAAGTCTTCGAGGTCTCTGACCGCCCCTCTGGCCGAAAGGTCATTAAGAATCGCTGGGTTTTTGATGAAAAATCCGATGGCCGTAAACGTGCCCGACTTGTAGCAAAAGGTTTCTCGCAAGTCGAAGGTCTTGACTTCGATCAGATCTTCAGCCCAGTTGTTAGATTCAAAACTGTGCGATGTATGCTCGCCCTAGCCGCCTTAGAGAACTGGCATCTGTCCGGTCTCGATGTGCGATCTGCCTACCTATATGGCAAATTAGATGAGGAAATCTATATGGAATTCCCAGAAGGCTTTGCACCTCCTCATCTCAAGAACAAAGTTCTCCGATTACTCCGCGCCCTATATGGGCTTAAACAAGCAGGCTTAGCTTGGTGGAATGAGCTCAATCAATCAATGAGAGAACTAGGCTTTGAGCGACTTAAGACAGACGCCGGCCTTTTTATATACAGAGAAGCAAACCAAATCGTCGTAGCTATAATCTACGTAGACGATGCTCTCTTCTGTGGCCCCTCAAAAGCCTTTGTAGAGAAAATCAAGGCTGCCTTCATGAAAAGGTGGGAATGCCGCGATCTCGGGGAAGCACGCGAATTCCTCCAAATAAACATTCATCGAGACGATCGCCGGTTACACATAGACCAGCGCGAATACCTCGAGAAAGTACTTGAGCGATGCGGAATGATCAACGCAAAACCTGCTCGTACACCTCTCCCTCAGGGCTATCAACCTGAGAAGAATACAGCCCCTGTCAATACGGAACTTCGGACGCGATTCCAGACAGTAATCAGCTCACTATTATACCTAATGCTTGGTACTTGCCCAGACATTGCTTATGCAGTCACACAAATGGCGCGACAGTCTGCCAACCCACCACAGGAGCACTTAGACAAGGCCCTGTATATTTGCCGTTACCTACTTGGCACTCGCGATTATTCGCTTGTGTATGACGGCTCCTCTGGATGCGGAATTACCGCTTGTACTGACTCCGATTGGGGAGCAGATCTAGAAACTTGCCACTCCCAAACGGGATTTTATTTAAAGTTGGCGAATGGTGTTTTCCTTTG
>JBBPRR010000445.1:0-23252 GCA_038093115.1 Hortiboletus flavorubellus
ACGTCCGGCACACCCTGAACCCGAACTTTAGTCTCCTGCTGGTCAGGCAAAACACTTTCCCTTGTGTATTTTCTTGTTAGGCGTCTCAGCCAGAAACAGCCGGTTGCGCTGCAGTTCATAGATGGCTACAAATTCTACGCGCTCTTTAAAGACAATGTTGAATTCCACCAGCTCGACAACCCGGCACCACTACTTCAGTGCCCCTTCGTGTGGGCCCTATGTGACTCCAACCAATCCGTCAAACACCCCTCCCCCATCTTCCTAGGTAAAGTGAATATCCGAGTCATCCAGACCACCTCACCCAAGCCTTCACGTTGGAAGGAATGGAGCAAACAAGCGGGCGCTTCGGCCTATGTTATGGACGTTTTTTCTGACGAGGAGGTTGTGCACCTTGCGTAAGTGATACACCCTGCATTGTGGCGAGATCTGATGAGATGATAAGCACGCTGTTGGGACTGGATGTTTCGCGCATGACCACTCTTTCGAGGAACTGGGGAAATGTTCCTCGCACGTTGTTGAAATACGTCAATGCAGAGGATTGGAAAATCGAGCGTCATTACCGTCGAAGTGCCGGTCGTGCTGTCCAGGAATGTAAAATCATGATAAGCGGAGGGTTGGAGTTCAGCTTCCCCGAAAATTCACTGTCAGCGTTCTATTTCCTTCGGCCGATGACGACCCCCACTATCGACCACACGTTTCCTTCTATTTCTGTACCGACGCAGACCATTTGTCGCTTGTTAACGGAGGCACTCCAGAATCAAGACCATCAGGTCAGGTTGCAGTTCTACAATGCACTGAGTCACCATGGAAATACTCGTCAGGCGGCTGGTTACATCTTTGAATCTTGGTTCCACAACTTTTTCGTTGGGAAACAGGTGATGGATTGCCATTGGGTTGAGGGCTCAGTTGACGACGCAGACCCTCCTACCTTGTCCATGCCAGCACACGCGAATTTCATTCCGCCTACCAAAACCGCACCGGGTTCTGCAATACCCCCATATTACTGGATTCCCTCCAAGACCAATTTCGCTGGTATCGACGGTGCCCTTGTGCACCAGGACAGGATTTTCGTCTTTCAAACGACTCTGGGCTCAAAGCACAGATCACCAATTAACGGTTTGAAGGACCTACAAAAGTTGTTGCCGCGGGATCTGAAGGATCTTCCCTGGAGAGTGGTGTTCGTGGGACCAGAAGAGGGTCCAATCAGAGGTGTCGCAGAGCATTGGAGCGGCAAGCTGTCCTTTCCGACAAACAAGGATTCCATACCTGTTGGGTGGTCAGCGTTGGACCCGGCGCAGGGAGGCGTCATTTACAAGGTATGTGGGTTTGTTCATACATTGAACGTTTCCTAACCCGATTATTTCGTTCCGGCGCGAAGGATCCTGAAGAGTTGTCGATGGAAGTTGATGATGAGGGAGGGGCATCGACACCAATGGATGAATAATACTCGTCGTACATATGTTAGCAGAGTCATGTATCAACAATAGCACTATGCCCGATTCACCATGAATCAGTAGGAGATCATCGTAGCGGCGCACGGAGTTGCCAATTCCCGACTCCATTGATGTAACTTTATTCGACAAAATTTACCATAGAGCGAGTAGGGGTCTAAGGGTTCCCCCAGATTTCTCTCAGGGGTGTAAGCGAGTGACAGCAATGTGTCCGTCACCTGCGATGGCCCTTCTCCACCCAGGCCATGATGGAAGATTTTATTGTATCACTGGTTTTGCAAGATTCACTGTAGTGACGGTGGACGGGATGATGCATCACTCACTTTCATGGCGCACAGTGACGGCGAGCAGAATGATGCATCATCTACTAGTGGGGTGACGAGGGTTAGAGTTATTTTTGCATCACTGGCTTACAAGGATTGTCAATAATGAAGCGTCAACCTGCGAGGAACTGGTGCGATGGCGTGCCAGAGACGCACGCGCAACTTGAACCGCTTGTCATTGAATCCATTCTTGATCGGGGACTGACTTCTGCATGACAAGAGATGTCGTGGTAGCTCGTCCTCGCCTATATAAGACTATGCAAAATAGGCTTGTGGTAGTAACAGCAAATCTTGCAATACATTACCAGGATCTGGTGCGATTCCGCAGGTGGTGTCACGGCTCCTTGAGATCGAGTCATTCCAAGACCAAAAAGTTTTATCTCCGAATGCCACTCTCGCCATCGCCCTCTCCCGAGTTGGTGGCGACCCCGGGGATCAGCGTATTGTATGTGGGACCTTGTAAGAACTCTCCCATCAGCCTCCCGAGGTCTTCGGAGAGCCCTTGCATAGCCTCGTTATCGTAGGAAAACGTCTTCACCATCTCGAGATCGACTATGCACAGGAATATGCAGTGGACAAAGAGACGTGGCGACGGGTCGCTAGTCAGGTGTATGATTGCGCGTTGAGATGAAATAAACCAATTTGGTGTTCGACCCTCATATTTCGCGAGCGAGTTGCAGTGACCAGGCAGACGGGATGATTAACATAGGTATGACCTACATCAGATTCGGAACACTTTTCTGTGGCTTTAGAAATGCTTCAATCTCTATCATGTATGTTGCCTCTAAAGGTATCAACATCAGGGCGCACTATGTCGATAAGCTCAAGGGGTCGCACGACCAGGCCATCTGGGGGATACGGTCAACACAGCTCTGCATGTCTCTAAAGTACATCACATACCTGGGGAACAGGGAACATTCCCTGATTGTGTATCTGTTCGCCAACCACGCGAGGAGACGCTGATAAGAAAAGGTGTTAACAAAGAACGACAATCGAGTTTGAACGATCTCGCTCACTTCAATACCGAGTCCATATCCACCATGCTGACAAGTACCGTACTTGCGCAGATCGGTGTACCAGTAATACGGCGTAGGATCGATCCCTTCCTTTGCATATGCCGCTAGCATCTCTCCAAAGTCCGTTATCCTCATCGATCCGCCTAGTCCCCACTTAGCTTGGTATCATCCAAACCATATCATTACAAAACTTACCGACGATCTCGCCCACCCCCGGAATCAACAAATCACAACTCTCTGTGCACACGGGTCCCGTCTCTCCTTCCTCCCTCGGTATCCTCTGCATATAGAACGCCTTGAGCTCCGCAGGGAAACCGTACAAGAAGACCGGGGCCCCAATAATGTCTGTCATCTGTCGTTCGGCGGCCCCAGCGATATCGTCGCCGGTCGCTGCGGGACCATCACAGGTTTGCCTTCAGCATCCTTGATGGTGTTGTCATCGGCATATTCGGCCTCGTGCTGGATACCGTGCTCGTTGAGCCATTGGATTGTGTCCGAGTAGGACATGCGTTTGAACGGTCGGGCCGGCGCTGTAAATTTAGGGTTAAGGGACCTAATTAGCACGGCAGAAGCTGGATTGGCGAGAAGCCTGTCAATGGACTCGCAGATCTACGCGGGGAGAAGTGAGCGATTGGAATTACGCAAGAAAAGAACTCGGAATTCACAATGGTTTCGATGTGCGTCATCAGGTCGTCGAAAGTTATGAATGCCAGTTCTGCCTCCATATGTGTAAACTCGCTGAGGTGACGACGAGTATGACTATTCAAACGTTGTCAGAATCCCATGGGATATTGTATGCATGGAACAGATCTACCTGTTCTCGGCACGAAAGCTCTCTTGAACACAGAATACATCACCAAGCGAAGGAAGACAGGTCTCGAGATATGAACGGGAACTTTGAGTGAGAAACGCGGATTGTCCATAATAGTCGAGCTTGAATAGCGTTGCACCACCTTCCACCTGGGTCTGCACGAGACATGGGGGCGTCACCTCTAAGCAGTTGTGCGCAGCATAGGTTGACCGGAATGCAGACAATAGGGCAGCACGTAGTCGGAGGACATTGGAGGCCGTTTCACCGCGCAGCACGAGATGACGCAGATCGGCAAGAATGGAAGGGTCGGATTGCTACAAGGCAATGTCAGCGATGAAACTGCGACCGTGTCAGAACGGTACCTCGTTGAGTCTGTTAGTAAAGGCTTCCTCCGCGCCTGGGGCAGCACCGAGAACTTTCCAGTAATCCACGACAAGTTCGTGTCCACCGGGGGCCTTTTGACCCTCGGGAATAACCTTGAGTGTTCCGGTAAGCTCAACCGATGCCTCAAGCTGCAGTGTGACTGCATCATAGGTTCTGTTCTAGGGACAGTCAGTCGTGTTGTCTCCCGAAAAGACCCGCACCCACGGTTTGACCGGTCAGCACGGCTTGCAGGTAGCTTGTGCCGTCCCTCAAGACAATGAACATGATTTCCTGCTGATCACGAAGACGGTGAACCCATCCTGACACGCGCACCCTCTGATCCCGTGAACGTTCGAGGTTCACGATCTTGGACTACACGCACACACGCGATCAGAACCTCGCGAAAGACCAAAGCCAGACTCGAACTCACCTTGGTCGGCATCGGAAGTGACGCATCCTTGACGAGTACTACTTTTCGACTCTCCTCGAGCCGCATTTGACGCCACTCTTGTTGTTCCCGTGCTTCCTTCTCCTTCGCCTCTGCTTTTAGCCGCTTCTTCTCCAGTCCTTGCGCACTTCTTGACCATTTTGGTCACAGACTGCGTCGGCGCATCGTATTCTGCATTGGCGCTCTTCCTGATCTGGAACACGGTGTTGTCGACCTCGACGGAGGGGGGTGATGAAGATCACATAGGCGAGGGTCTGATATGGGTTGGACAGGGCCATTGCCGGGTGCGTCAATGCCAATGGCTTGGTTACCTTGTTTATAAGGTCACTGCATCACGCGCAGTACGGATATCTTATATACCCTTTATATGGTATCCAATTTGTACAAACTGTATAATGCCTTATAAAGGTAAGCATGTTGGGCACTTTGTGTCATACCGATGGTGTTGCACCAGATACACAATTTCTCCAAGTCTCTGTAATCTTTGTCAGTGTTCGAAACATTGGCCATTGACAAGCATAAGATAATCACATTATAAAGCTGAACTCAATGAGCAAGGTGTATATTGTGTATTCAAGTAGATAATAAAAATCTTGCTGTGTTTCTTTATTCTTGTTTGTATACAGGTTTGCCACTTGTCCAATGATGAGTATGATGACACATCCTCCTAAGGATAGGTACATAGTGCAGAGTGTATAATGTAGATGACAGTGGCCAATGAATGTCAAACCACTACCAATCAGAAAGCATGGTCCAACATGATTGTAGATTGGCATCTGTTTATTGGTGATTGTAGTTAGTCTGTGATCTCACAGTGCTCCCAATTACTGATCAGTATTTGCTGGGTGCTTGTTGTATGGAAGAGAAAACTGTGTGATGGTTGGGAATGTATTTCCTGATGATACTCAAGCACCTTTGACAGCCACATTAGTTTATTTGCCAACAAACTTCCAAAGTCAGTCATGTTTGGCAGAAGAATAAATTGTATGAATGTTGGACATATATTTGCTGGTGAAACACAGTCATCTTCATCAGTGAGTCGAGTTTGCCTGCAAATAAGTCTCAAAGCCAGTCACATTGTGCTGTAGAGTAATTTGTATGTTTGTTGGGGATGTATTTCCTGATGACATTTGAGTGCCTTCAACAGCTGCATGAATTTTCTCACTGACAAATCTCAAAGTCTGTCACATTTGGCAGAAGAATAATTTGCATGAATGTTGGCAATGTACTTCCTAGTGAGACTTGAGTGCCTTGAATGGCTGCATCTGTTTGCTTAATAATAAATCTCGAAGTGGGTTACATTGCACCGCAGAGCAGTGTTTGGTGAGCTTGCTTATTCGTGCCCGGGTATCATGCTCATCAAAAATATCAATCACTTTGTAGCTACTTGGTACATAGCCTGCTGATGTGTACATTTTACCGCTGTTAGTTAATGCGGCGCCTCTTGAAAGAGGTTGTCACGGAAGTGTTGCTCGGCATCTGGGGAGCATAATCCAACACAGACAGACGACCGAAAATCTCGCTGTTGTGAAAATGAGCGTGTCGTCCGCGATGATGTTGAGAAGAGTTTCCTACCGATTCCACCAAAGTAGAAGGTCATTGACAAATGCCTTATCCTCCAAACTCCCTGTCTCTTCAAACCATCGGACAATGTTTTCATAGAAAGCCCCGTGGTCGAAAAGGTCGTCTACACGCCTCCAAGAGCCGCAACTAGACAGAGCAAATCGAAGCTAAAATCATAAAAAGGTATTCTTTGTCTCTGTGGCACTGCGAAACTCACCTGGACTGCTGTGTACGCGATTGCCCTTGGTTCCACTGATTTCATAGCAACCAGGCCGGCCACGTGTGTGCGAGTGCGCCTTTCGCCATGGCGCCGTTTGTTAGGATTACGAGAGTCGGTAGTTGGACCTTCTTCCTCAGCAGAGCTCGGGGACGTAAAGATAGCTTTGAAGGCCTATCGTACACCGAGTCAACTGGGGGGAAACGAGCGGGTGCAGACATACTCACCCGAACGAGCATCGGACCCTTGAACAACCCTTTTGCAGGATCATCTGGGTCGTATGTGTCTTTCTCGTAAAGAAAGCGCGGCCACATGTTTGCCATTACTAGGTGTATCGGGTCCCAGTCTCGTATCTTGGCACGTTGTCTAGTTCACGGGATAAATACGTTGGACGACGATCATATTTTTATCACTTACTCAGGGTTGTCCCAGTTATAATCGACAGGACAAATGAGGCGACCCGTGATATCATGATAAAAGCCACGCCTGACTTTGTCAGGGGGGGAGAGACGAGGTTGAAGGGGGTCCTCTTCAGCTACCCAAAACACCACCCTGTCCTTGAGGAGGGAGGTGTCATCTGCTCGCGCGCCGTCTGCACCTTCGCAGAGCTTAGGACCACACTCAGCTAGCTATGCACCTACAAACCGATGGGGACTCACCTGTCTGACAACTGTGTGCATGTCAGTGACGTTACGGAGGTTCGTAGGGTTTGAGATCCACTCGTGGAAGCAGGGTATGCGGGCTGTTAAAACTTCGTAAGTCCTGAACAGCCAGTTCTCCCTAGACATCGTGTCAGTCATTTGGAGAGAATCCGCAGTGTGAACGCTAAAGCTGACCGGGCTGTGTATTGTCGATCTGTCTGTCCTAAGGATTGGTGTCGAACGAGTGCCGCGTCAATTAGATCCTGGACGTTGTCGAAGAGGGTCACCAATCTCCGGATGACTCTGCCCCGTTGGCGCCAGGATCTGGCACACATGAAATACAGTGAGCACACATCTGAAGTGCGTTCGAATGATACTTACTTGGTCCTGCTTAGTGTCTCATTCCTCGAAGCGCTCTGCAAGCCACCAGAGCCAGTAGCACCTGTGCCGGTAGCAACAACACCTTGGGGATGAGACATGTGAGAAATCAAAGGAGTGATCGTGAGTCGTATTCACCGGGGTTGTTTCCCTTAAATACTGCCAGACACCACCATGACCACCAATCGGTTACTCAGCAAAGCCTCTAAAACCGCTCGCCATGCGATGCTTACCTGTCTACATTAGACGATGACCCACGTCGGTAAAGAAAGGGTTCGGGAGGACCGAGTCCCGGATCATTTGCGAGACAACGCATATCTGGCTGCAAAAGGGGATTAAAAAAGGGGATGTGAGCACCGGGCTTGCCAGTTGGGCCGGATAATTGATAGGAAGTAACATACATCCACAGGAAAAAAAAAATACCCGTCGGATAATTGCCAAGGAAGACCCTTTATTTTCCAGGTTTGTACTCGGGTCAGAAGCGGGAGCCATGCGAGAGTACAATGACCCTAAGCTTGGATAACAAACCACTGAGTGCCGGAGGGGCAATGCTCGGATGTGAACAAGACTATGAGCCACCTAGAATGCAGCGGTCGCATTAACGGATAAGTAACAATGGAATTGTGGAGATTACTGGCCATAGATTGATAAGCCAGTCCTTCGAACTTGGTCAAGTTGGCCGGATAGAACTAGATCGTATTCCGTCAGGCCAGCTAGACTAGGTGAACATTATAAGTATGCCACGTCGATTCTGCTCGTGGGGAGACATACGTTGTATTTCTTGCTTGTGACCAAGCCATCCTTCTTCGCTATGTGTCTCCAACGCTCCCGCCTCCCGGTCGAGCTCCAACACGAAGTTGCTCTGATGCTCAAAGACGAGCCTCTTCTTCATAGCTGCTATGCTCTTGTGTCCAAAAACTTCTATGCGTCGTGAGTTAAGCTCAGTGTCTCAGACGCGTGTTCACTTACCATGTACTCAAAGATTGCGGCCTTATCTGTACCCTAGAGTGCGCCTCACAGACACAGATATGGCCGCGAGATTTGTCGACTTTATGCTTGTGCAGGGTACGCCCAGCAATGTGCGAGAGTTGTACATAGGGCACCTCGTCGATGCTGTCCAAGCCGCTGATGCTATTTCCGAATGCTGCAATATCACTGCACTCACCATACGTTTCCCTTTGGGGATCACCGACCCGGACGCAGAAGACAATCTCCTACTCCAGCCGCTCGCAAACTTGCATAGGCTGAAGTCTTTGTCCATTGCACTAGTGGCACGGACGGATATGGTGGAGGTTGACTTATCCAAGTTTCAGATCTTCCATCGACTCACCCATCTTCATCTCATCGGATGCACTGATACCTATGAAACCGTACCATTACACATGTCAGAGCTTTCAAACCTCACATACCTATCGCTCGACTGGTTCCAGAGTGGAGACAATACCACCTGTCTCCGTCGGTTTCTGGCGCGGCCCTCCACTCGTGCGCTCATTCTCTGGGTTCCAGGTGCAACGTCACCTGAGATACTAGAGAGAAGGTTGGTGGATCGTAGCTTGATCAACCGACGAGTTGTCCTATTCGAACGGGGGCGGTATAGTGAGTACATGAGAAATGGGGGATTCTGGGAATTTGCAGAACGACTAGTCGCTTGGAGGATTGAGAATAAGAGTAAGCGTAACTCACCGAAAGTCGAATACAAAGAACTAATGCCTTGTCAGCCGACCCGTTCGCAGTCAACAAGTGGCTCGAACTCCCAGTGTGGTATAACTTATCGAAGGGCGGAAAAAGTAAAAATAATTCACCTAGAATCCGGTAGAATGATGGTGCTCAGGGTAGAATGTTATACAGTCAGTTGAAAAGAGTTGAAACCGTCGAGTAAAGAGAGAAACAAGGGTAATAAGACATTGAGTATACGGGAATTGAAGGAAGAAACACGTTGGCAACCGGCGTTGTGAGGGAAAGGAGAGGCGTGAGAACTACTACTGGCAAACTCGTCGATGTATTCTCGAGATCAGATTTGCTTGTCACCGTCAAGGACCCACATAGTTATGTTCATTGTATATAGATTACATTGTAGTAGGCCATAATTAAATGTAGTGTTGTCACTTTGAACGACACAACATTCAGAATAACCAGAAGAGCCTCATGAGGAAAACAAGCACGCTGAAAAAGGGAATGCATCAGAAAGCATGGTCCCAAAAGACCATATGGATAAGAGAGACAGACCAGGGAGCGTTGAAAGCGATTCAACATGCAAGAGTGACGATAGCGGCGTTATGATAAGAAATCAGGTCGACTGACTTGAGGCGACGGGTGTGCGTGCTGAACATGGACAAGTCGGAAGGTGAATAGGGGTGACGAGGATCCACGCGCTTAGGGCTGGTTAGAGCACCAAGCAATATGGACAAAGAGAGTAGCACACCTGTATTGATACCAGTGACGCACCTACCGATGAAATCCGTACCGTGTATTGACCGAGTCTCCGACCGGGTTATCGGTAATGCGATGGACTGCTGTTCCGGTTACTTGGCCATTATGGAATGGATGGGTGTGCCGCTTGAGTCCGCCCGAATACGATGGCGTTTGTATAACTCCGAAACCGGAGGCCCTGAATAAGACTCGGGAGGCAGAATCGTCGAGTCCATGCACAGCAGGGTGGCAGCACAATGAGGCACCTCTACATAAACTGCACAGTTGTTCGCTTGAGTAGTTCCCCCCAACGAAAAAGAAAGGTTGGACCGTACCTTACTATCCATTTTTCCTTCGAGATGACCGGACACCATGCTATCGACACTCGCCTGGCAAACTTGCGCGGCAAACTCACGTCGAGACGTGATGTCCAAGTCGTTCATAGAGAGTCCCATCCGCAGGTTATTGCAAGAACCCCAGAACTCCAAGGAGGAAATACCCAGCATATCGCCGCTATTGAAAACGAGCTGAAAAGGCAATTAGAAGCTCAGCACGGGACCTTCACCTACCCGTCTATAGCGTTTGCCCACAGCCAATCCCAAGTGGTTGTCACAGAGGCCGACATGCCCCCCACTCCAGTGCTCTACGAGGCTAGCATCAACTTGCACGGCGACCGGATAAACGCCCCAAACCGGGGTAAGTCATTGAACATGACGAGGGCATGACACTCACCAGATTTGCAGATGAGTATGTAAGAGGTCGTGAAGAACCGGAAACGAGAGGATTACCTGATAGAGGTGGAGCCATGCTGGCCGAGCGTGGCGGTACGCCCTTACCTGCCAAATGGAGGTGGAAGCTCACACGCGACGCCATCGAGGCCGAACATCAGCAACGGTTGGAACCTTCTCCTTGCCGGACCACCAACACTAGTGATGGGCGACCCGCACTGAAGATCGTGAATGGACCGTCCGGGAAGGAGAGCACGAAGAGGAAGGCTCCTGAGGACAACGAACTGATGAGGTAAAGTAATAGTTCAATTACCACGCAAAGCTCAAATCTCAAATTTTCAATGTACCCATACAGCGGCTATAATTCTATGCAGCCCACTGGCAAGAAGATGAAGACGGTTGCACGGTCAGTCCTGAAAACCCCACGAGGTAGCCCGAAGACGCTGTACCGCAAGACTACAGTAACTAGCGCACACCAAGCTCCGGCCTCTGCTGAGGATGACAGCCAGAGCTCGGATTCGGACGGAATTACGGTTCTATTCGGGGGAATGCCGGAGGAGGAGGAAAGTCAATGGAAGCATGAACTTTACGACCGGAAGATCGGGAAGGTAAGTACTCACCTGCCACACTGTACATGTCTATCGAGTATACTGGACAGGCAACGAAGATCGTGCGCGGAGTTCTCCATGCCAACGGGGAGCTCATTGCAAGTGTCTCGGAATCACTGGGGGGCGCGCAGCGGATGTTTCATATGGAATACATACCACTGATCTGTCGCTTTACAGGAACACTTGACAACCCTTGGAACATTGGGGAGATGTTGAAAATCCGGCGTTGTTGGGATGGACTGACGGGAATGCATCCGGAGTTCGAACGCACATTTGACCAAGAGATATACAATTTGGTGAGTTATCGGCTACCTCAAGGACTGAATCACTGACGCAAATTTGGATGCCGCTGGCATGGGCAGTCAATGGAATGGCTGCATGCATGGCACGCACATATTGGTAGCGCTGCCACGTGCGCCATCGAGGAACTATGGGGATGGAACAAGAAGTACAGCGTGGCAGAGGCGCGTAAGAAGTACGTTGCAAGAGCCCTCTCCAAGGGCTTGCCTTTCACCATGAAGAGCGTTGGCGCAGAAGGCTTGGAGATCAAGAGTGTATTTGCGGGCTCACTCATTCTGAAGACGCTAGCTGCTCATCTCAAGTGCATTGCCCCTGTTGACACCGTGCCATACGACGATTTGGTTGATCGGTGTGCTCCACGGGGTGCACTCGTACTCGCACTGACTGCAGTAAGTTGAATACTACAATATACCTACGAACAGTCGCTGTTTAACGATTACGCCATAGGTTGAACGTGCATTAATCAGGTGGCAGTCTGGCGAGGAAGACAGGAGGCAGGAGGAATTTTCGGAGCGGTTTTGGGGAGCAAAGTCACTCCAGTACGCCGAATCCGTGAGGTCCCTCAGCAAGGTGAAGTTGGATGAAATTTTCCGTGCAGCGCGCACATACCTCGAAATCAATACGCGCATGGCCTATGATGATGATGGTGTGCGGGTAAGGATGAGCACCATTCCCCATCTGCAAGTTCAATCCGATACAGCCACATGCGAGGAGCGCAATGTGGGCAACTCAGATTGTTCCGTGACAGGTGGGTGTGAAGGTGTCGAGGATGATGCGGACAGGACAGGCAGTGCGTGTGTGCTTATTATTCTTGAGCCGGACTTGACCGTGAACCGCACAGGTTTTGATGATCCTTATGAGCCATGCCATCAGTAGTTGAATTAGTACATACATAGTTTGCTACCATATCTTAGCTATCTACACAACTCATCTGACATGGCCACGCGTGTGAAGAACTACGCGTTAGGGGCGGGATGCATCGCGGGAAAAGGGACCCTCGCAGCGATAAACGACCACTTTGCCCACCTTTCTCGTGCAGCTGCTCCGCTGCTTAGAAAAGCGTATCGCCGCCATCCTTCATGATGTCGAGCCCCACCGGCGACGCCGCCACATCGTCGACTGTCTCCGCTTCCTCTTGGACGCCGCAGAGCTCGCGCTACTCCCCAGCGCGTCCCGCAAGGCGAGGACGGTCAACTCGACTTCTAGGTTGGACGATATTTAGATGACCAAGGATTCCATCACTGGAGTACAGACATCCGAGGTGGAGAAGGACGTCTCGTCGACCTCGACATCCGAGTCGGCGCTCGACGTGCATAATGCAGAACACCTATCTAGGTGTGTGTTTGTTATACATACTTCCATTGACAAAGAAGTTGACCATGACGCCTCCACTTACTGCCAACTCATTCGCGGCCTCATCGGGCGCTGGCCTGTTACCCTCATGCAGGCACCGCTACCAATCGCCTCCAAAGCCCACCCCACTGGCCCCGTCGATACCTCTTCACCATCATACTCAGCATCGACGTCCCCAGCGTCTCCAGGCCCCCCACCCCTCCTGGTCCTGGTATCGAGGATCTCACAACCAAGATCGTCCCGGCATCATCATCATCAGGTAAAAAAATTATTCGTCCTTATCTCAAGTCGCTCACCACATATTTAAGGACATGTCTATACTTGACCAGGTAGTAGTTTACAGAGCACCGCAGATTCGTACAACGCCGCCCTCACGGGCTTCTCCGGCACTGAACCAGCATATGAAGAACGCGAACAGCGCGAACTACAATCAGGTACGCGTCTTTTACTTTTCTTGAGGTCTTGCTCACCCGCATATAGGAAAGATATCGATAGAGGGAAGGTCTTTCGTGGTCAACGATGACTTTGCACGTCAGGCGACTTTCCTCGCCCGGCCGCTCCAATGCTCAGAAAAGTACGTCGCCGCCATCCTCCACGGCGTCATGTCAGACAACCCAAAACATCGGACCTCTCGACTCCATCAAGGCTTCCGTCGCCGAGTTTCACCAGCGACGACGCCATCTCATAGACTGTCTTCGATACCTCTTGGACGCTGCTGTGTCCGCGCTACTCCCCGACCCGCCTAGGCTCTACCTCCGCCTCGAGGCCTTTGTCAGGCAGGAGCTCGTGCCTACCCAAATGTCTGTGGGTGCAGACGCCTTCCTCGCCTCTCCCGTGTTCAAGCAGGTCGAGTCCCTCGCCGTCGCGCAGGCACAGACAGCCAGACAAGGCGCACAGATAAACACCGTTCCACCCTCTGCCACATGTCCGTCCGTCCTTTTTCTTCTGGTTGTATTCCTGGCTGATCCCCCTCCAGGCGCATAACCGTCTTTAGGCTACGACGTTCTCAACGCCCGCTACGACTCCCTCAAGTACAAGCGTCAGTATCTCGCCATGGTCTACTACCAGATCGCCTTGTCTCGGATACTTTTCCCGAGCGACGTGCAAAAGTCGATAGATTGGCTACATGCCAACCCAAATGAACCCATGACGTTTTACGTCCTCGCCGCCACCCTCGTTGCGTTCGACCCAGCAGATCCCCACTCGGTCGCCAGTAAAGTCCGCAAAAACCTCGCCGTCGACAAGGCCACCATCCCATACATGAAACGACAGCTTGCTCCCACCGCAGACTGGAAAGAACCTGGCCTGAAGGCGACCATATCGCTCAAGTGGACGCTCTTCATGACCGAGACCAGACATCACGACCCTTCTTTGGAGAACCAAGAAGGTTTCAAGACCAAAGAGCTCGAATCTCGGATATGGAACGCCGTTCAGGGCGACGCGTTCACGTACCTCGCTGCCGCACTCATTCAGCTCCAGAAACGCACGCACACCTCGCCTATAAGCCCTTTTGCGCAGTTTGTCCAACTCGTTCCCAAGCAACAGGAGTAGCAACAAAAAGAAACCCTTGCCGACGAATTCAAGCTTCCGGTGCTCAACACGTGTGACGCGCTCGCTCGGTCTTCGCTCACGTATGCGAGCTCGGAGCTGCGCAGGGTCAAGCAGAGGCAGGAAGACGTGCTTGCAAGTGTTCGGACGGATCGGTCGAGGATGTTTAGGTCTGGTGCCTCTGTCAGCGGCGAAGGCGAGGGACAACCCGCACCACGAAACGACATCGCCATGCTGTACTCGCTCATCGGCATCCTCTACACGTCCCTGCCGCCTGAATGTGCGCTTCAGTTCTGGGGTGCAACCCCGCTTGGTTTGGTGGATTCGGTTCTCTTGCTGCCTCACATCATCCTCCCCCTACCCAGCAACCTCCTCAACATGTTGCCAGAGGATGAACGATCTGTGCCTCATGTTCGTCGAGCGTGCCCTGGCAGGCTGGGAGATCGAGACCCTCGTCAGGGGGAGCGAAGACGGGTCGCTAAAACGAGAGACCGTCATCCCGTTGCTCGTTCATCCCGGTTACGAAGTGCTCACGTGCTTGCTCGCGAATTCTCCCCTTCAGTCCACCATCCTTTCCTACATCATCGGTGGAATCGAAGGATTCGAGCGCGAGCTCCCCTCTGAAGAGCTCTACTTTTTGCTGACGATTATTCGCGTCCTTCGGATCATTCACCGAGTGCTCGAGATCCAGGACGTCTTCCTCGACGTACTGATTCCCATCTTTTCCGAGTTTGACAGCGCACCGTTCGTGGGGAGCGTCCGTTCGAGGTCGTTTTACACGCGGTTCGACCAAGCGCTGACATATACAACCAAGTATATCCTCGCCATCGCAGCGTATGTCGTGTACCTGGCATATCCAGGCTCGTCCTCCTCGCTGTCAAGATTGTTTCTCAGCTCTCTTCGTCGACGTCCGTCACGAGTCTCCTCACGCTCGTCGAACGCAGTCCCGATTCCGAGCGCATTCTCAGTGGCTTCAGGCAGTTGCTGGACGTCGAGTCCCTAGATGACATTGATGTGGTTGAAACGTTGTCGGAGCAAACCACTGGCGCCGGCGCGGCGGACAGGAAAAGCCAGGAACCGCTTGATCAAGCCATCAGGGTTGCGATCCCCGACCCCCTCGTTCGCAATACGAAAGGCGGGACGGCATACCTTAATATCGGACATTTCCTCTTGTTTGGCGGTGCAGAGAGCGAGCATCAAATTCAAGACCCACATGCGATCGGCGCATGCAGGACGTGTGCGTACGTCATCCTCGATGTCGTCAACGTGGGCGTGCCGCGAATGAGAGCCAAGGGCAAGGATAGAGAACGCGCGGGCAAGGCGATGGTGCATGCGGAACCACTTTTCAACGTCCTCTCTGCGCTGAGCGAGCGGTGTTATCGTATCATCCATCAGCTCTGCGTGCACCCTCGTATGTCGGACGCGACGATGCGGTATTTGCGCACGAGGGAAGACTTTTTTGCGGGTCATCTCACGGTGATCCCGTCCAAAGTTCCAGAGGCGTCACAGGAGCCGTTCATCGAGGTCATGTACCATGACGGGTCGCACGTGCTGGCGAGCGTGGCGACGCTGCGCGCGTTCATCGACTTGCGCTCTCGGATATTGGATTTTGCGGCGCTGGATTTACACGTACAGACGAACAGGGGACATCACAAGAGCGTGCTGGCTATCTTACAGATCCTATTCGGAACGGACAACATGCAAGACGTGGGCGAGTTTGATTTGGAGGACGAGATAGGGATGTCGTTGTAGCCGTTTAGAGAGATGGGTCAGACGCATCTGCGCATCATCGAGTTTGTGCAGTCGTTGTTTTGACTGGTCGGACTCGCTCACGACCGCCCCCGTTGACCTGGAGTATCTCGGGTCACTCAACTTGCACGCCTGCGCGTGTGGACGCGACGGGATGCGAGGTGGTCGATCAGTTGGTGCTGTTGTCGCTCCTCACGTCCGCCTGCCGAACGCTGCATTCACAAGCTTGTATCACGACGACGGCCCAAGCGGAGAAGCTCAACGCAGAGACGGCGTACATTCTGGAGGGCTGTGCGATCGAGAATCACAGACGGCAAGTGACGTACGCAGTCGCCTCCGGCTACAAGGCGTGGCGTCGACTGCTCGACATGACGCTCACAAAATGCTTCCACCGACTGCCGCACGACCGGCGCGAAGACATACTCTTTGACCTCCTTCACGTTTTACCTGGGATCGTGTGCTCCGACGTTCAACAAGGGACGGCCGTCTTGCTCTCCGAAGCCATCCTGTCTACCATCGCCAAGCTGCGCGAGGACCGCGGTATTAGATCATGCTTCAGTCCGCCGGGGGCGACGTCGAGGCAGGCTCGTTACCGACCGAGCGGCTCTCTAGGACCAATCGTTTATGGGTCCGTGTTTGACGTTGCTGATGGCGCCGTTTTGGCTGAGGTCGTTGTAGATCAAGACTCGTTTTTGCCTTGTGCGATCCAGCGGTATCATCAGCTGTTTATGCCGGCGTTGCAGCTGGTCGTGGCTATGCTCGCTTCGCTGGGTACGAAGCACACGACCGCGAATAACCAGGTGTGTGGAAGCTTGCCGTGACCGAGTGTTGATGTGTACTCATTCCTACGACAGGCCCTCGAACTCTTGTCGAGTCACCGAGACACTATCGTGATCATGCTCAAAAACGACAGCGAGGAAGTGGCGTTGTCGTACATTGAAGAGATTCACCTGCTCGTATCGCTGAGCGGTAGTCTTCTTCTTTTCGTTCCTAGATCGGAGCTGGCAAGTCCTCGCGTGCATCGTACTACTGCCGAACTCACTGACCCTTGCTCGTCCTTCTCTCTATCAAGATCATCTTCCAATTGCCTTCCTCGACGTCGGTCACCAATTTGCTCACGCTCGTCGAACGCAGCTCGAATTCCGAGCGTGTTCTGAGTGGGTTTAGGCAGTTGCTGGACGTCGACTCCCTAGATGACGTCGATGCGTCCGAAACGCTCGCCGAGCAAATCACGGGTGCTGGTATGGCGGACCGGGAGTGTCAAGAGCCACTCGATCAAGCCATGCGAGTCGCGATTCTCGTTTTCAACCCGCAACATCGGAGCCAAGACTACCCCAACATTGGCTCCAACAGCCGTTTCCATCCCACTCAATGGATATCATACTCCCATAAACGGCTATATGATCCCGAATGGCATGTATGTCCACACCCGACCGCCTAACGGATTAACTGCGCAGCCGCTGAACCTCTTGCCCAAATTCAGGAAGTCAGCGCGGCTATGCATGGCACACAGGGACGCCCTATTTAGACACTGTACGTTGGGCTCATCTGGTGCCTCCAAATGGTTGCAGGTGGGACGGGCATCAGACAACCCACGCCTCGGGGTTGAAGTGGAGGCACCCTCATTCACGCATGAGTTGCCTCGGGGCTATACAAATTGACACAGTGGTACGTAAAACATGCATCCAGTGAGAAAGGTTATAAACTCACGCCCCACAGGTCTGTGCTACCATTCTCTCTTCCATCTCTCCCGCCTGCATGTGTAGTCCGTGTCAACCGGGGTAGCTCAAATCATTCGCCCCTCTGTGATATTTTTATATCTTTTGCTCTTATTGACTATCATGTATCCATGCGGAGAGGACTGTCCGCGCACATTCGATTCCCTGAGAGGACTCAATAAACACCGTCTGAACTGCCAGACATACCTTACTAGACGTGAGGGCTTGATAGAAAGTCTGAGCACCTCGGTACATCTTCCTGAAAAGCGTACAAGGTCATCTAGCAAGGTGAGTCGTTAATCTTTGTGATTCTCTCCTGTCTCTCACATTGAATCATAGTCGTCTGCTGGTCCCTCTACTCGCCCTGCCCCACAGCTCCAGACCCCGAGCAATGTGAGTACCTGGATTATTCACATCTTTTGTTCCTGCTTACACCAACGAGTTCAGTTACCCACCCTAAGCAGCCCCTGGCCCGAGTCACAGTTGCAGCAGCCTGCGTGTGGTTCATCACCTGGTACCCAACCCCCATGCAGACACGCTGATGTCGATGAACCTGCCTCAACTGAACCTGTGCCGCTTGGTCCCCGGATCCGTAGATTTCCTCCGAAGTATCGAGACCCGCATCTCGTTGACACTCCTGCAACCAATACTCTTTCCACCACAACTTCCACTGTCCGTCGTGTAATCCTCCACGTTTTTGACTCCTTTCGCACTCAATTCAACTTGTTCGGTATTGCGCGTGCATACCGGGATCGACCTACCTACGACCCCGATTCATTTCTTAGTCCCGAGGAGTTATCCACTGCCAAACAGCTTTTTTCGCAACTTCCTGCCAACCCCACCGATGAACATCATGCCCCACCATGGCCCTGGGCTAATATGACGACGTGGCGACTAATGACGTGGGCTTTGACTGGCAACCGTCAAAAGTCGGCTAGTAATATCACACGACTTGTTAGGGATGTAATACAAGCACCTGACTTTGACGCGGAGGAACTGGCCAGCTTTGATGCTCAGACGGCGATCGCCCAATTGGATGCAGCCCAGAAGTCATTGCCTCCTGATGACCCATTCTCACGGGACCAGTGGAAGTGCACAAATGTGGACATCGTGGTACCCACCAGGGAGAAAAATCGAGCGGGAAACGGACAGACGTTTACGATCGCCGGGTTCTATTATCGGCCGATAGTCGATGTTGTTCGTGCTGTGTTTGCAAGTCCATCGGCCAAATGGTTCCATCTCCATCCGTTCAGAAAAGTAAGCCTCCGTGTACTGTCTACACAGTAAATACCGACATTACTGAAGGTGTGGCGGAATCCCAATACAGGCGACGAACAACGTATTTATGACGAACTCTATACGACCGATGCATGGAATGAAGCGCAGGACGAAATTCTGAAGCAACAGCGATCTGACGGCTGTAAGCTCGAGAGGGTCATTGCCGGATTGATGCTGTGGTCAGACTCCACGCATCTGGCGCAGTTCGGGCACGCCACTGCATGGCCGATCTATATGTTCTTTGGCAATCTATCCAAATATGCCCGTCAAACGCCCGACAGTGGAATCTGTCATCCGATCGCCTTTATTCCTGCGGTGAGTATCCATAAATATCCACATCGCATTCTCCTTTACGCTCAAGTACACAAACAGTTACCCCAGTCAATCCGTACCCTCATATCCACCCTAACGAGCCGCAAGGACAATAGCGAGCTACTCACGCACTGTAAACGAGAGCTCATCCATGCCGTGTGGAGAATTTTACTGGACGATGACTTCGTCGAGGCATATAAAAATGGTATAGTCATAAAATGTTTCGATGGAATTCTTAGACGGATATTTCTACGGATATTCACGTACTCTGGAGATTACCCAGAAAAGTAAGTTGTCCGTACAATTTCTCTTACTCCGAATAATAGGAAGCTTAGGGTACTTCTTGCAACAATCCGTGATAAAGGGTTATGCCCATGCCCAAGATGTCTGTTACCCAAGTCAATATTCCACCGCCTTGGCTTTCGAAGCGACCTCTCCTCCAGACTAGTGCAGGCACGACTACATTTTCGCCCGTCTGTGCTCACAGCTCGGAAGATCATATACGAGCTTGGTAGAACGTTGAAGAGTACTGCCGTAGAGAAGATTCTGAAGCCCATGTCCCTTGTACCCACACTGGTAAGTCCGCGTTGCTTATAATAGTATGAGTTCGTGCTGATCGCCTTGTGTATGAATTAGAATACTTTCACTGAACGGCTCTTGCCTCTCGGGTTTTCCATCTACTCGAAGCTAGTTGTAGATCTACTGCATGAATTCGAGTTAGGGGTGCTGAAGTCCATCCTCAAGCACTTGTTTCGCATTATCTACGCATCGGCACCGGGGCACATTCATACTCTTAACCATAGGCACGTGGTGTTCATTCGTTTGAAAGAGTCAGTGCGCTAAGATCATGACAGATTCACTTTGGTCCCCCCGTTTGGGAAAGCCATTCGCCGATTCCCTGACAATGTGGCAGATACTAGCCAGCGGCCAGCATGGTACTTTGAGGACGTCTTGCAGGTAAGGAGGTCAGGGAGTCCCAGATGTGTCCCTCTAACACCGTATACAGTGTGCTATGCCCGTATTTGAGGGCTTACTGCCCGCCCAGCATGACGGCGTTACACAGACTCTATTATTCCGTCTTGCCGAATGGCATGCATTGGCGAAACTAAGACTCCACACAGACGACACCGTCGTGCTACTTGAACAGGCTCTGCGACGGCTCGCCACGCAAGTCCGTCTGTTTCAGAAGGTTACCTGCTCATCTTTCGAAACGAAGGAACTCCCTCAAGAGTCCGCTCAACGACAGAGGAGGGAAATTGTTGAGATTCGGACTGGCCGTCGTTCCAAGCCGTCGAAAAGCTCGCCACTCCCTAAGACGCTCAATCTCAATACATACAAGTTCCACGCGCTAGGTGACTATGCACTAATGATCAAGAGATTCGGAACTACAGATTCATATACAACCCAAGTGGTGCGTCACAAAACTTTCTTGCATTCGAACAAATATTCAGTACACATGTCTCAGGGTGAACGAGCACACCGAATGATCAAACGGTATTATGCCAGTACAAACAAGCATACGGGAGTCGAGGAGCAATTCGGAAAGCATGAAAGACGAGAAACCCTCCTCAGGCGACAATGTGAATCATCGTTACCTCTGGTAGAGAATGACGCAGCAGATTCTTCTCCTCGCTGTCACCACCATATGGCCTACAAACCAAGACGAGACAACTGCTTCAACCTCCCCAGCCTCCTCTACACAAATCAGAGTGACCCTGCAATAAAGGTAGAGTGCATTAATACTCTGTGAGTGCTGTAAGCTGACGACAGTCCACTGTATAAGCCACGCTTCATGCAATCACTTAAAGACCACTTACTGTCGAGAATGCTCGAACTGGAGTATGATGGCGATGAGCGCACATTCACTCCCGAGCAACGCAACTCAATCCAGCTCATTGATGTTGATAGGGTTGTCCGGTCGAAAGTACTATGCATAAATTTTCCAACCTACGACGTCCGTGAGGCCCAGGATCTGGTACGAATGCCGCGAGGGGATACGATCATGACGCTATCGAGGGACGACGAGCACCCCTTTTGGTATGCTCGCGTGCTTATGGGGTTCCATATCATAGTATCCTTCAGACCAGAAGGCTCAAGCCCTGTAGTGAAGAGCATGGAGGTTCTGTGGGTTCGTTGGCTCGGTGTTGATCGGGATCACAAATGGGGGTTCAAAGAGAGCCGCCTTCCCAAGGTAGGCTTTGTTCCGGATAGTCCTGGCCATATCCCCTTTGGCTTTTTGGATCCATCGTTGATACTACGCGCGTGTCACTTGATTCCCGTATTCTGTGATGGTCGCACACACGAACTGCTTGCATCCGGACCCTCGCTAGCTAGGCTTCCTGGTGAGGAAGATGATTGGGCGGCATACTACATCAATATGTAAGTCGTGGCTGGTCCATATAAAAATCTACTGATGGCTTGGTGATATAGTTTTGCCGACCGCGATATGTTTTCCAGATTTGCGGGAATAGGAGTTGGTCACACCACACTCGAGTCAGACGGAGACACGCCCGGTTTGGTCACTGAACCACACGATGATGATGACGATGGCGACAATCCAGAGGTACAGGAGGTGGGCACACAGACACTATGTGAGAGCTGCGATGTAGGAGATGGTGTAGAGTGGGGTAATGATGGTGATGAAACTGACGATAATGATGATCAAGATAATAATGAAGCTGAGGGTGATGGTGACAGTGACAACGAGGATGACGGCGAGGATGACGACGAGGACGACAATGAAGATGACGACGAGGGAAGCGATGACGAGGAAGGAGAGATATGACATGGCCCACAGTGTTGTAAGGCACTACGCCTCGCACCTACGTCCGGATTGGCCACTTTGTTATTCTGCACCTCATGCCACTTCTAGATTACGTTTAAATACTCTCGCTGTACTACTTAGAAATCCGTCGAGTAGTCTCCCGTTCTCGCATTCGTTCATGAATCATAAATCAACCAACTGATTCAGCCGTCATCTACCATTATCGTTTCTCGCCTGCTCAGCTCTTTTACTCGCCCATTCGACTAATCTCTGTCACCTTTAGAACTCGCGTTTGCACACTCAACGAAGAGTGCCCCCACAGTTGATCTGTGTCGCTCGTCGAATCCTCGCATGGCGAGAGACTCGGAACCCTTCTCACTAATATAATAATTTATGGTGCTCGCTCTCTAATCACGTCATGCACATAATAGCTGTACATTGTTGTTGGATTGAACAGGTCTACAAATGTGATATCAGTATCAGTGCTTGGAATTTTATTCCAAACTCGCACCACTCCTGGTAACATTTGTACAAGCTGATATAGTTTGTAACTAAGGTACGCATCGCACAAGTTAAGTCATACAAACAATCATCAGATGAATGGGTGAGATGGCCAGGAAATGACAGGATGATACAACCTGGTGGTGACGTCGTGGTTGGGATGGTTGCCGCACTTGAGTGACGCAGATATACTTGGTCAGAGCCCGTTCACCGTTATATATGCTTTATACGGTATTATATAGGCTATATATTTTAGTTTATGATAGCCAATAACCTTTCTGCCTATATAGGTTTATATACCCATGGCACCATGTATCAGCCTGAGTTACATGGTACGATTTGTATAAACCTTTAGTTCTCCGGTTGATGTGGGGGGGAAGAACTGTGATTGTGATGTCGAAGAATTCATACGCCGTGGGAAAACAAGGTTCCTGCGGAATCCCCGGCCGTATGTCTAGTCGATGTATGTATACCGAAGCCATCCTGGCAAAGTTAGCTCTACAGAGGGCCTTACAAAATGGCAGTGGCTACCCCTGCGGGTACGATTTTCCGGCTTCCGATCGGCGGCCGGCCGACCCTGTAGCTTCTCGCCTCGCCTACCGCCCTGGGTATGACCAATTTCCTACAAAACTGCCCTGCACGTGATACGTGTGACTCATGTGACCCATGCACCGTGACCTGTGGCGCAGACGACTTGGGTGTGACCGAGATATCAGATTTCCAACGTCCTTGTTGAATTGGTGATTAAAATACTCGCTCACGACCATTCAATG
>JBBPRR010000446.1:0-23245 GCA_038093115.1 Hortiboletus flavorubellus
GGGGTACATACTAGACACTATGGTCTATATGTCCCTCAATTAGCTAAGCATTTGGACCGTGGGAATAAGGTGAAAACTCAAATCTCGGGTCAAATGTCTAGCATCATATATACAATAACTAAATATTCGCATCCAAACACTTTGGTGCAGGTCACCATCAGTCAAATGTGGACAGGAATATTTCTTTGCAGTGTGCAGAAACTTACCTATCCCTACTAATGTGATGAATCCCTTTCAGTTGTACAAGGACTTTGGCACAGGGCTGTGGAGGGACAAGCATACATATGACTGAGCTCAACATCATCCCTTTGACCGAAGGTACCTATTGCCACGCAATAGCTATGCCGTGGGATGATGAGATAGTGGTGATGAAGCCTTTGGACAGGATAAGTGATCATGAACAAGGAATATATAAATTGACGAGGTTGACAGACCGTTTGAGTATACAGTTCTGAACTGCCTTCAGACATTGAGGGGGAGAATTGACAGAGAAAAGCATTGGCATCATTGATTGAGATTTACTTTGCGAGAACTGTAGCGATCTGAAACGACACTGCTAAGTGACATACCTTAGTCCTGTCTAACATCTTTGTCGAATGATGCTGCATGAGATTGACTTTGACGAGTGCCAAATCTAGATATGCAACAGTTAATAACGGATGAACAACAATAACGAGTGATGTATGTACCTCTGGACAATGTTCATACCCTGACAACAATTGTCACCAGAGCGACTGACAGAAAGGTATGGGAATACCAGAAATATTTCAAAACTGCCCCTGGACAGAAGTGTAGGGACCAAAGTTACATAGTTTATTTTTTAAAGATCCCTTAAGATCCTTTTTCTCTGATTGTCTTACTAGTACTACGATACATCTGAATCATACTACTCTATAAGTGGTGACAAGTGGTGAGGAGCGGCTTAGGTGATGTGGAAAGTGGAAAAGGAAAGCGTGTGAATACTTCACATAGAAATAGTGTCTGTCGATTTCTGACATGTGACTTCCTCATTTGGTTTACTGAGTTCGGACTTGGCTGATTGAGCACCACGCACTATTTAGGCAGTCACTTTGGATAATTAGCTTTCTTTCCCGTTTCCCATCCACACAACATCTCTATAGTAGTATGGCAACATTTCTATTTCCCTGCAGCGGTCATGTAGAGTGGCATAGTAGTTTACAATAGTAATGGTAGTCGTAACTGAGCAACAACACAATAAAAATAGACCCAACAATGAGATAACGAAAATCCTAAACTATGGAGGAAGTGCGACTTGGGATGGGTGCACCAATACTTTGTCCCTGGTGTTCCAGGTATGTACGCCGACTTATTGTATACACTGGCACTCAATGCTATTGCCAGGATGATGGACGCAACTTATTGTATATCATTCATCAGGACTATGTGCATGCACAATTGTCCCCAGTGTTCCAGATACGTACGCCAACTAATTGTATGTTACACTCACGATTAGTGCTATTGTCAGGACTATGTACGCGCGTGAGTGCAATCGTTCCACTGCAGCTGGCTTCTGATTGTATTTATACACGCCATCAATGACCACGCCAGTCAATCAATCTTGCCATTCTGCCATGGGAAACAATCATAGTGCTGCGTTATCACCCACAAAGAGGAAATTTAGTGGATACCTGCAATGGAAGAGGCATCTTCCCAAAGATCCCACTGAGTTGCCACCCGCAAAACGATTCTTTTTCACTGCATGGGAAATCATATCAGTTGGTCTCCTACTACTCTACCTAATATTGAAACTCTTAACCTCCGTCTTATGTAGGGGGACGAGGATCCCACCAGTTTATCACTTGCAAGGCTCCCTTCCACCACCATGCGGGAACCCAGCGGGCACCCAAAACGGAAGAGAGATCTTCCTGAAGATCCCACTGAATCACCACCCGCAAAGCGATCCTTTTTTGCTGCACAGAAAATCATATCGGTCAGTCTCCCCACTATTCTACCTCTTATTGGAGCTCCCAATCTCCCCCTTATATGTAGGGGGACGAGGACTCCACTGTTTTGTCATCCACAAGGCTCCCTTCCACCACTTTACAGGAACTCAGCAGACACTTGAAGCGAAAGAGGGATCTTCCTGAAGATCCCACTGAGTTACCACCTGCAAAGCAGTCTCTTATCACTGTGTGGGAAATTGTATTGGTCAGTTCTCCCAATATTCTACTTCTTATCTGAACTCCTAACCTCTTATGCAGGAGGACAAAGACCCCACTGTTTTATGACCCACAAAGTTCCTTCTACCATCGTACCAGAAATCAATCCAGTTAATTTACTGTATCCCATGCTTTCATCCAAGCCCCTAACCTGTATACCAGCACCTGAAGCGCAACTCCACCATGTCTTTACTTATCCTCCCGAATGAACTGCTGCATGAAATCATTGATCTCCTTGGAGTCTAGGACCTTGGGACGTGCATACGGGTTTCGGTGATTTTGACACACATTGCTGGTCCACGCTACTTGACTGCACTCAGATTCTCACCACTGGGACGTTTCTGGGCAAGTGTCAACGAAAAAAATTGTCAAGTTCTTATGATATGGAGATGCTTGGCCAACTTCACCTGCCCAAGCAATATTTATTGTTCACTGTTCAATGTGAAGGATAGCCACCTCCAAGCTCTTGGGATATTCTTCAAGTCACCGCAGTGCGCCAATATACCAGTAGTCTATCTGTCTAGCTTCAGCAGCAAGACATCATTGGCATCTACTGCAATGCTCTTTGCAACCATTAGGGCATCCAGATGTCAATCACTATCATACTTTGCCACCTCTGATCCCTCCGCACCCCATGTAACATCATTCCCAAGGTCTTCACGTGCGATGCCTACTCAATTGGCATCATTCTCATCGGACTACAACAATATCTTTTCCCCACCTCTAATTTCCTTCACTCTCACAACGCTCCACAACTCCCCACTCAGGGAGCTTGTTTTGCAAGACGTGGGTCTTTTCACCACTATGTGGACAAGGCTACTTCAGTCTTTGGATTTACCCCTGCTCCTGCACCTTGAGGTAGACTGTCAATGCTCAGTTAACACCCTTGTCAGGTTCTTGCAATGACACTGCTGCATCCAAGCTCTCTGTATCTCCATATATGGTGAGTCAGAGAAGAATTGAAAGTCCCGACCCCTTCGTGTCCATCTCCCTTCCTTGCAAGCGCTTGCAGGACCACTGCAATATCTCAAATCACTCCTTGGACACCGTGATCATTCTAGCTCAGTAACATCGCTCTCGGTCGATCTGAGTAACATCAAGCCCGCCAATCCTCAAATTTTGAAGGTGTTAGATTGCGCTCAGCACCTTTCTCACTTATGTGACATCAATATATCTTTTCATTGAAGTTCAATGGTTGTTCCGACCGCAGGGTTATTTGTTCCAAAACACGAGGCACATACTTGCAGGGCTACTCAGCTCAAGATCTCTGTGGCATTCGACACTGCGACAGACGGGGAGGAGGAGATTGTGGTACATATTATTTATACAGGGGTGGGCACGGACTGATTTACTTCATAGAAAATCTGCGCACCATGGACAAGGTTTTTCCTTGAAGTGCGAATGGTGAAACTAGTTTTGGGGCACGTGGCTCCCTCAGAGGCAGAAATCGATGAAATATGGAGTGCTTTTATACAGAATACAACTTGTCCAGATGACGTCCAAATTGTAATATCAACTTTTTAGTGTATAAAATGGTGAATGATCACTTTTTAGCGACTGGCTCCATCCTCACTTGTCTGCATTGAGTAGCAAAATAGCGATACCCAGCTGATGTTCAGGAGCTCCACTGTGAGCCAATTACGTGAATCCTCATCCAGTACCTCCTCCACATGCGCAGACCAACTTCCAGGGTGCTCGATGACGGTGATCGCGTAGAATCTGATGAGGTCAGGCATTGTCCTCCGTTGAGATCCCTCGTAATAAATCATAAATCATATTTGATTATTACTTGTTACATCCACACCCAGAACTATTCTTCAGGTAAATTCTCAGAAAATCAGACACGACCCAATCACCATCATATTCCACAAGCTGGGGGTATCTCTCCTTCGCCTAGATAAAAGATAAGAGATGGAAATGGCAGTGAATGTGAGCCACAACTGTTGCAAAAACAACCTGGAGTTGTTCGCTCGACTGTTTGTTCCATGGTTTCCAGGTAGTGAGATGCTCTCAAGCCAGATGAATGATGAAAGCCTGTCAAGTTATTTAGAAATTACATCTAACAACAACATATTAGACTGACCCGAATCTCCTCGTATTCAGTAGGTGACCAGCCAAGCTTTTCTTGTAGGTTATAACTGCCTAGATTGATTGTCAAAACTTCTGCTCGAGGCTTGGGTATCAAGACTTTGGACACTGGAACGGAAAGTGCCACAACAGCATTCTCTTGAATGATCAGAGCTCCGACTTCGTCACAAGAAAATATTATATGCTGCGTCAGCGGCATTGGGGAGACAGTAACCTCCGGGGAGAGAATAGCATGACATGAAAGCAGAGGGAAATATCTATGGTACGTCCAGTGTGAGGTGACTTTAGGCATCTTCGTGAGCACAGTGAACGAAGCTGCCAGACAGACCAATAAATATGGCTACAACGGGGTGTCCTTGAAAGGAATCGTGCATGCACGTAGTCCTAACAATAGTACTGATCGTGAGTGTAACATACAATTAGTCGGTGTACATATCTGGAACACTGGGGACGATCGCATGCATCCATAGTCCTGATGAATGATATACAATAAGTCGCGTCCATCATTCTGGCAATAGCATTGAGTGCCAGTGTATACAATAAGTTGGCATACGTACCTGGAACACCAGGGACAAAGTATTGGTGCACCCATCCCAAGTCGCACTTCCTCCATGGTTTAAGATTTTCATTATCTCACTGTTGGGTCTATTCTTATTGTGTTGTTGCTCAGTTACAACTACATTTACTATTGTAAACTACTACGCCACTCTACATGACCACTGCGGGGAAATAGGAATGTTGCTGTACTACTATAGAGATGTTATGTGGATGGGAAACGGGAAAGAAAGCTAATTATCCAAAGTGGCTGCCTAAATAGTGCGTGGTGCTCAATCAGCCAAGTCCGAACTCAGTAAACCAAATGAGGAAGTCATGTGTCAGAAATTGACAGACACTATTTCTATGTGAAGTATTCACATGCTTCCCTTGTCTACTTTCCACATCATCTAAGCCACTCCTCACCACTCATCACCACTTATAGAGTAGTATGATTCAGATGTATCATAGTACCAGTAAGACAATCAGAGAAAAAGGATCCTAAAGGATTTTTCAAAAATAAACTATGTAACTTTGGTCCCTACATTTCTGCCCAGGGGCAGTTTCGAAATATTTCTGGTATCCTGATACGTTTCCGTCAGTCGCTCTGGTGACAATTGTCGTCAGGGTATGAACATTGTCCAGAGGTACATACATTACTTGTTATTGTCGTTCGTCCGTTATTAACTGTTGCATATCTACATTGGGCACTCGTGTCGAGGGATGTTAGATGGGACTAAGGTACGTCACTCAGCAGTGTCGCTTCTCAGATCGCTACTGTTTAGCATCATATATAAGCCTCTCCTTTTCTTGGCAGTTTCAATAAACCCCACCTCCGATCGACATAGCCATGCTTCAACCCACTAATGTATGGATCGTCTACCACTCCTCCCTCTCACTGAAATACATCCAGATATCTCACAAGTTTACCCTGACTCGCCACACCAGTGCGGTCAATGCACTTGCGATTAGCCCCCATGGCTCTCTGCTTCTTAGTGGAGGTAATCTTTTTCTTGACGTCTGTGGGATGTGGAACTTACGTCTGTCGCAGGCAACGATAGCCGTGTTGTTGTATGGAACCTTTCCTCGGGCGAAATGTTACAAGAAATATGTGTCCCGTCAGCGGGCTTTATCGGCTGCCTTGCATGGGTCAAACTTGCCGATCGCGACGAGGATGCCTTCGTCTTCGGCGCGTCGGATGGTAACATTCATCTTTACCAGCGCACGAATGACGATCCCCTTTTCTGTTTTTTATCTATTGCGCTAGCGCATGCGGGAGCTGTGGAATCTTTGGAATGGGACCCACATCACCACCGATTGGCCAGTGTAGGTGATGGTGAAGCCCACGTCTGGAAAGTCAGTGCAGATCATAGTAAGAATCAGTTACTGTTTCCTGCGTCAGCCCTTCACTAATACTCATGTAGAATCCTTTGTTTCCCTCCCTAGCAACGTCGAGAAGCAACCTTACATCGCTCGCTCGGTGCATTTCTTGGATGATGGTTCCAGTATTCTAGTGTCATACCTCGAGAGCGGATACGTGTACGTGTTGACTTTAAAAAGTCTGTTTACATCCTCATTCACAACATATAGATTCTGTTATTTGATTGATCTTTGGGATCTGAAATGGAAAAAGAAAACTAATGCATGCATGTGAGTGTTTCCCCTCGTACTTTACGAGGGCTTTATGTTAGAATTTGCATAGTGGTGCTACATGCATGGACGGTCACCACATTCTAGTTTCCAATCTATGTGATGGTGTCGACAAGTATGCTATCCCTGCATTCCATCGTGCCCAAAGCTTCCACCACACCATTTTGGTAAACGTACTGCTTCAGCTCTCAGTTGCTCATGAAGCTGGGTTGGTCGTTGTTGGAGGTGACAATGGTTTCGCTCGAATCTTTGACCACCAAACAGGTACTTTTCACAACAAGTTGGACCACAAGAGTGGTGTGTTTCTACTTACATGTGCACGAATGTCCATACTAACTTGGAATTGTCAGCAGGCAACTTGGTAGTTACAGTAGCTGTACGTTGTCGCTCTCTACTCCCTTTTTCTTAATCGATGGTCTTTGTAGGCTTTCGAAGGAGCGCGCAGATACACTATTGTAACAGGCAGTGTGCTGAAGGGTCACAGTAATATCAAAGTCTGGACTCAGGATCATGCAGTAAGTTACCAGTTTGCTGTTATCTCGTGTTTGAATAACACTTTTGAAGGCCACTAGCCAACCCCCTACCCCCACCTCTGAGTCACCATCGCCCAGATCTTCCTTCAACCAGATGTTGTCATTCGCTGTAGTTTGCATACTCGTCAACGTCTTGATGGGATACCTCCCTTCTTCGCTCCCATCTCATTCAATTTTTGACCTGAAGCCAGTGTTCCAAGGGTTTCCAGTGCTTCCCCAGCATACTTCTTTTCCACCTTCCTCACCTGACAATGCGCACACCATCCTGATATCTAGCGATCCAATTCCTCTCATCGAGCAGTTGGTGGCGGTGGAGCTCACCATTGCCATCCCTCCTGCATCGTCCAGCAGTCCAGCACCTCTCCTTGAGAGAGTGAAATCAATCATTAGTGGAGATGTTATCAACGGTGACGTTGGTGATTATTGTTCCTCCGAATGAGCGTCCTCATTGTTTCTTCTTCATTTCTGTCTATGTATTATAATTTTGTAGCATAACTGGCTGTGTCGCAGAAATGTAGGGAACAGTGGGACTCGGCAATGTATTATGGTTCCCCTGGCAAGCTTCCACCCACCGTGATCTGGCTTTCCCCAATTTGGCATGGAATTGCACAATGCCCAATTGTCCACCATTGTCCACCATTGGTCTGGAGTTCCCAAATCGGCATAGATATGTCACGTGCTGAAATCAGCGTGCACTACAAAACACTCTGCTACACGTCTCACTCTCCTTTTCCTACTTTCATCACCCACCGTAGCACTTCAACCCACTGTAGTCAGTAGTGTAACCCCAGCATTGAAAAGCAATATCACAAAACATAGAAGGTTAATTAATCATTACGACCAATGTCAAATCTGTAGCTAATGAACGTACATGTAGATATCTGCTTCCCAAAGTATGTCGAATGTGCGTGTGTCGAGCAGTGGTAAGTGTGTTCAAACAGATGTTATTCTCCATGCTAATTATCATCAGGCTCTAGCAGTTTGTTGGATAGCCCAGATGCTTGGGTGTTGATGATGCAGCAGGCGGACGACATAATCGACTTCCCAACTCTAACGTGAACAATGGAGGGGTTTGGAGAATGGTACATCTATGCTGAGTGGCAGGAAATCATGTCATGTGTGTCTGCACTCTTGAAGGAAAACGACGCTGGAGCGGCCACTGCTGTAAAGGCTGCCATGGACTTCTGTGGGATAGTACTGCCCAGTATCAATCTGTCTCCTGGCCCCTCCACATCCCAGGCTATGGATGTAGCCCACCCTCAATCCGATGCGTCAAATGCTGGGGTCAAGCGGAAGGCCTCCCGCGATGCGAGATCTGCTCATGGTGGTAACCAACCATCGCTCCGAAGGCCTAGCAAGCATGCCCGCCACACAGTCTGTATTTTGCATTCATTCTCTTGCTATAACTAACCACAACCCAGGTCCATCGCTTCATCGATGTGGAAGTGCAGGTGGATTCCAAAACAGATGCCTCGAAGGAAGAGGAGGGTGTTGGTGAGCTTTATTGCAATGGTGCTCATGTATTTGTGCTGATCTAGTACAGGGGACTTTGTCGACCTGGATGACGATGAAGACTTGGGTCTTGCATTGCCTCGCCCTCACAGGCTGATTGGGTCTGTTTCCATACAGTCCTGGGGACCTTCTACTTGTGAACGCACCATCAATGCAATAGCTGATCACTATGCCCAAATTCCTGACTGCCAACCAGGCCCTGATCACAATGGTGAAGCCTCCGATGAAGAGACAACCGAAGATCCTCCTCCACTTGTGCTCTTGGACTCAGCAGGGATCTGGGACTTGATTCGGAAATGGATGTTTGGCGAGCTAATTTATAAGACTCTGCTGGACACAATAGATTTTCAATATGATCACAATCTGAAGATCCAGTACTGGGAAGATTTCCTCCCGACCCTTGCATTTCAGGCAAATTTAGAAAAGCAGGAAAAATTGTTCATGTCGATCCTGCTCATGAAGCATGTCCGCAGATTATCAAATTACCAATCTCGCAATGTTATTCACTCAGATCCTTCACCTCATGCCTCCCCCTCACTGGCCCATGAACTTTCCCCACATGGTGGCTTGGAAAAAATGTGGGTTGTAAACATTGTACCTTGTAAGTGTATGTAAGATATATAATGGTGAACAAAGCCACTAAGCTCAAACAAAGGTCACTTGGCAAATCATATCATCAGAACATGGCATGAGGTCAGCCTCACAGCCATGTTCCATACACTTCTCCCTGGCCATCCCACTGTATGCGCAATAGATCCCCGGACCCTCCTTCGGGCAGTTCCGCCATTGCACTCTGACTGTGTGCACGGCTGGTTGTTAGTGCCATTTAAGGATTGTGTATCTTCGCTCCCTCTATTCAGACAACAAGCTGAACCCCCTCCCATACCAGGGTGGTATATGGTGTCAAAACGTGGGCTTTACCATGGTGACATTGCATATGGTCTGTTCTTCGACAAGGAGTCTGGAGACCTTCAGGTTCTTGTAGCAGCATGATGACTGAAACCCCCAAGGTGCCAGCCTGAGGACGATATTGGACAAGACCTCAATGGCCACCGCTTGTTTTCTGTGGATCAGTTCCAAGGGAAACAGCGGGCCCCATATCGCAGACGGTCCAGTTACCATTACAAGCACAATACCTTCATGTCTGGTTTACTCCTACTGACCCTCAAGCTGAACCAAGTGGCGCATCTTCCAACCCCAACCCCTCACCAGATCACTCTTCATGTCGCCTTGATCGTGGATCTGCTGTTCATGGCAGCCACATATAGAGCCTACAATCAACAGTTCTGGAAGCCAGACAATCGTGTCATTGTCTCCGACTCCATTTATTATGAAAAAAACACTGTCCTGCTCAAGATTGAGTCGGACAACCACTCGGCCAGAGTACGTTTCCCTGAGGGCGAGGAGTATATCTCCCCCCTGTCAAATTTACATGGCTCCTTTTCCGTTGGAGATGTGGTCCAGGTCATCAAAGATCCCGTCAGCAACTTGCAGAGCACACACCACCAATTCATTGGATGACCCGGTATGGTTTCCTATGTTGATTTTGAAATGGATGAAATAATGGTGACAGAGTCCAATGGAAATGAAGTACATCTAACATTCAATATCTAGTTTAATCTTATTGTCATACCAGTTTCGGGTCCCAGCCTTCTTGCTGGAATCTCACACACCGAAACAGCCTATCTGGGCACCATTTGGTGTCCTCACACCTGCTGCCGACCATTCCACCGACAGTGTTCAAGTTGGCAACACAGCAAAAGTCAAAAGTGGGTCTCATGAAGGATTTTCTGGACGAATTACCCAGGTCAATTGGCTCGCTGGCACACTTAATATAATTGGTCTACATTCCCCCTTCCAAGGACGACAAGTTGAGGTTCCTCTGACATGCGTTGACTTCACACCCGACCATCATGCATTGCGATTTACCACAGATTGAGGGAATGACGCAAAGCAAGGCGATCCTGTAGTGGTTGTCAGAGGGGACTTTATTGGCAAGTCTGGGATGGTCACTCAAGTTAACCTCAACTGAAAGACTCTGGATGTCACCTCAACTTTTAATCCATCGGTATGTGTTATCCTCGGGTCTGCTCACAACTAACTTGAGTTTCACCAGCATATCTTCATGCTTCCAATCATGCACTTTGGACATGCTGTCATTTTGCATAGCTGTGATGAGAGTGAATCATACTGCTCCAAGCTAGTAATCATCATTGCTGGGCCAGATAGTGGCTGCTGGGGGGAACTTGTCAGTGTAGGCAGGGATACGTGTTTTATTATGCAAGGAGCTTTCTCGTACAGAATCTACCTGAAGAAATATGTGGTCATCAGGTAAGTTGGTTTGTAGTATTTACTTTTTAGTTCTCATCCTACTATAGGGGTATGAATGAGACTTTGGTGGGAATAAGCTTAACACCATTCCAGTCCCTCCAAATTTCTAATGTGTTTGCACGAGCAGAAATTCCGACAATATTATCCAGGCAGAAGACTCCCCCTCCCGACATTCCCAGTGAACAAGATGAAGTTCCATCAGAAGCTGCTGACAGCAGATCTGCTCACAATCCGTGGGTAGTTGATGATAACAATCATGCTCAGGCGGGATGTTCTGTTGTCAAATCATGTAGGTCGAATTTTCATAGTATTGGACAGGGATTCATGTGTCGAATTTCAAGCATTTGAATTTCTGCTACATCCTGATGTGTTGAAGTCCCTAGAAAGTTTTCGGGCAGTCTTCCAAATCTTGCCTGGTTGGCGTGATACCTATACTGGATGTCTTGCTAGAACGGAGGTTCCCAACCCCTTCCAAGGTCCATCTGGGCCAGCACCACATGGTCACCTTGCTGTTCACCTTACATCTTGAATGAAGGGTGCGAACTTGCTTGCCGACAACATCCCAGAGAGATCATTGAAGCCTTATGCACCTGTCAAGAAAAACACACTCTGCATGGTCATCAAGAATATGGAAGGGGAAGCAGGGGAGAAAATGGGGACTGTTTTGTGGACGATAAACGTTTCTTTCAAGGAGCAGAAGGCCGTAGTTAGGCATTTGGATGGTACTCCGGCTAGCGAAGGGGATCTCCCATTCGCCTGCATTATTTTAGTGGAAATGGCGAGATGAACTATTGTATCTCCACCCTAGTACTTTGTAACGCTCTCACCCCTTGCATAGCCCAATTTCATTGTTTTGTTTGAGTAGAACCAGCTAATAGTTGTACACGAGTCTAGGTGTAATTGCTTCATATCTACAGCTGAGGCATTCCCATTTCTTCTGGCATCAAATTCAAGCTCTCAGTTGTCACACTGACACCAACTCGGCAGCAATCCAACTCACATCATCAGCAGAATGCATTCGAAGGTCATACTCATCACCGAAAGTCGCTATGGCATCTCTTCCCTTGTATGACCACTAAAGAGAGTTGATGAGGGTGACCGTGATGATGTCCTAATAACATGAGTCTAAATGTAATTACTTTATATCTACATCTGAGCTACAAAGTTGCTATTGCGTCTCTTCTTTGTGGACCGGCAATTACCAACCACCTGAAGATCTGCTGCTGCTCGGCTCTTGCCAGTAGGTCATGTCTGCAAGATACCAGTGGGTCGTAATTGAGTATAGTAATCCAATTCCTGTTGACACCTGCATATGCAAACTCGGTCAATGCTGGTGTCTGTCGCTGATATAGGGTCTCAAAACCAAGCTCAGCAGCTTCGTCCATCGTGGCATACAGTCACACATACGATAGTACATACACCTCACCGCACGCCATAGATAGAGTAGTCACCCCTTGTACCTGTACATCGTAGTCCCCCATATAGAGCGTGGTCCAGTTCTTTCATGCCTGCCCTTCTCAGTGTTTCCACCGTTGGCCATGGCTGGCTTCAATTATGTCTGGAGTCATATTTGGTTGGGGATCCAGCGCCCCAGCAATTCAAGGACCTGTAGCATCTCAATAATGTATAATAGTACCAGTAAGACAGAAGAGAAAACGTAAAATATCCTACAGGGTGGTGTTACAGGACAGGAAAAGAATAGACATGGACTAGATTCATCTCATACAGCCAGAAAGGACTACTTTGTGGATGGTAACTCTGCAGAATCTTTGAGAAGATCCCTTTTTTGCTTTGGATGTCGACTGAGTTTCTGTACCTCCTGCATGAGAGGTTAGGAGACTCTGATAAGAGGTGGAGTACTGGAAAAACCAACCGATATGATTTTCCGTGCAACGATGGAGGGCTACTTTGCGGGTGGTAACTCAGTGGGATCTTCGGGAAGGTGCCTCCTTCACTTTAGGTGTCCACTGAATTCCTGTATGGTGGTGGAAGGGAGCCTCGTAGATGATAAAATGGTGGGATCTTCCTCCCCCTACATGAGACATTGGGAGCTCTGATAAGTGGAATACAAGGGAGACTGACTGATATGATTTCCTGTTCAGTGAAAAGAGATCGTTTTGAAGGTGGTAACTCAGTGGGATCTTGGGGAAGAGCTCTCTTCCACTTCAAGTATCCACTGAATTCCTGTACCCACTGCATGAGAGGTTTAAGGGGTGGAGTGCTGGGGCTGACCGATAGTGCAGTGATAAAGGGCCGCTTTACAGGTGGTAACTCAATGGGATCTTCTGGAAGACGTCTCTTCCGCTTTGGAGTTCTGATGAGACATTGGAGGCTCCGATAAGAAGTGGAATACAGGGGGGATTGACTGATACAATTTTCTGTCTGGCGAAAAGGAATCGCTTTGCGGGTGGTGACTTGGCAGAATCTTCGGGAAGATCCCTCTTCCGCTTCAGGTATCTGCTGAGTTCCTGTATGGAAGGGAGCCTTGTGGTTGATAAAATGGTGGGATTTTCACCTCCCTGCATAAGAAGCTAGGAACTCTGATAAGAAGTGGAATACATGGGGGACTAACCGATACAATTTCCGGTGCAGTGAAAAGGGATTGCTTTGTGGGTGGTAACTCGGTGGCATCTTTGGGAAGATCCCTCTTCCACTTCAGATATCCACTGAATTCCTGAATCTCCTGCATGAGGAGAGGTTTAAAGTGGAGTGCTGGGGGATTGACCGATAGTGCAGTGATAATATGCTGCTTTGCGGGTGGTAATTCGGTGGAATCTTCGGGAAGGTGCCTCTTCCGCTTCAGGTGTCCACTGAGCTCCCTTGTGGGTGGTAAAACGGTGGGATCTTCCTCCCCCTACATGAGAGGTTGGAAGTTCTGATAGAAAGTGGAATACAGGGGGACTGACCGATACAATTTCCCATTCAGCAATAAGGGATCGCTTTGCGGGTGGTAACTCAACACAATCTTCAAGAGAATGCCTCTTCTGCTTCTTTATGGGTGATGACGCAGCGATATGATCATTCCCCATTGCAAAACGGCAGGATGGATTGACTGGCGTGGTCATTGATGGCATGTATAAATACAATCAAAAGCCAGCTGCAGCGGAACGATTGCGCTCGCCCATGTACATAGTCCTGACTATAGCACTGAGCGTGAGTGTAACATACAATTAGTCAGCATATGTATCTGGAATACTGGGAACGATTGTGCGCGCCCATAGTCCTAATGAATGATATACAATAAGTTGTGTCCATCATCCTGGCAATAGCATTGAGTGCCAATGTATACAATAAGTCGGTGTACGTACCTGGAACACTGGGGACAAAGTATCAGTGCACCCATCCCAAGTCGCACTTCCTCCATGGTTTAGGATTTTCATTATCTCACTGTTGGGTCTATTCTTATTGTGTTGTTGCTCAGTTACGACTACAATTACTATTGTAAACTACTACGCCGCTCTACATGACCACTGTGGGAAAATAGAAATGTTGCCGTACTACTATAGAGATGTTATGTGGATGGGAAACAGGAAAGAAAGCTAATTATCCAAAGTGGCTGCCTAAATAGTGCATGGTGCTCAATCGGCCAAGTCCAAACTCAGTAAACCAAATGAGGAAGTCACGTGTCAGAAATCAACAGACACTATTTCTATGTGAAGTATTCACACACTTCCCTTTTCCACTTTCCACATTATCTAAGCCACTCCTCACCACTCATTACCACTTATAGAGTAGTATGATTCAGATGTATCGTAGTACTAGTAAGACAATCAGAGAAAAAGGATCCTAAGGGATCTTTAAAAAATAAACTATGTAACTTTGGTCCCTACATTTCTGCCCAGGGGCAGTTTTGAAACATTCCTGGTATCCTGATATCTTTCTGTCAGTCACTCTGGTAACAATTGTTGTCAGGGTATGAACATTGTCTGGAGGTACATACGTCACTCGTTATTGTCGTTCGTCCGTTATTAACTGTTGCATATCTAGATTCGGCACTTGTGTCAGAGACCATCTCCCTCAATTGTCATCCGTTCGGCAGGAATGTTAGATGGGACTAAGGTATGTCACTCATTAATGTAGGCGATGCTTCCGCTTTCTTATTATCAAGTGTTATCCACAATTCTCTGTTCCTATCTCTTATACAATCAATACTGTTCTGATGCACCCACGTTCGCTACCATGTTCCCCCATTCTCAAGACTCAGATGCACCCCTTCCAGCGAGCTCCACACTGCAAACTCTTGAGAGGATAATTCAGATAGTAAGTAACCCATATTTTCTACTTGCATGAGTTTGAGATTTTCAACAGGCGGGTGAATTCTGACGCAGGATTAAGCGTCTTATTGGCGCACCTACTCTTCCAGAGCATCATAACGGCATTCACGTGCAAGTGACGACTTCTGGTGGTAGCACTGGGCAGTCCATCCCATACATGCCGTACACTCGCTTCAAACCTCATGACAGCGGTGGGTCATCAAACACTCCATCCAGCGCACATGTACCTTAGGTGAGTCTGATTTTTTTTTTCTTTCTTTTCGTCACGTTTCTCTTACCTGGCTTCTTAGGCCCCTTGAACTTCCTGTGTGTCCGATACACCCTCCCATTCCAAACCCTCTTCTAGCCATGTCCCAAATTTGGGGTCTCAGGCTTCTTGAATTCCCTGTGTCTCCGAAACACCCCTACATTCCACACCCTCTCCTAGTCATATCCCAGATTTTGATGGGAATGATACCGACAGCTCTCAATACTTGAGCAGTCCTTTGGGTTCCTCTTTCAGAGGCCACTGCGGTGAAATGAGAGGCGAGAGTGATTACAGAAATCGCAACCTTTGATCCCTCAGTCCTCGTTAGCATGCTAACCTTTTTGTCCTTTCTCCCCGTCGGCGATCATGTTCACCAATTTCACACAATACAGTGTCTCTGCACTCTAGGAGACAATCACCAGCATCTCCCATTCCAGGTCCTCCACCCCCTGCCAATGCTCCTTCGCAGACAGAATCTTTCCCAATGGACGAAATGTCTCCCCCATTGAACTGTTCGCCCTCAGAATATCCTCAGGCAGGAGTAAATCTTTTCATACTATCAGTTGGGTGCCCCTCCACTGCAATGTCTTTCATCTCTAATGTCCTGCACCAGGCCACTATCCCACCCTGGATCAACAGCACCCAAATGGATTCAAGTCCGAGCAGTACCCGTATCGATCAGGATCTTCCAATGGATTCCAGCACGACACTTACACCTTCCCCAACCTCCCCCTTCTGACTTACGCCTGTTGCCGCCTTTGTAACGTCCGTCAAAGGGACCAGAGGAGGCACTATCCCCACTCCTTTGCATGATCCCATCAGGCCTGCCAGACTCTTGCCGCTTCCAGCAGCGTTGGGATCTGTCATTGACGAGGCAATAGCTGGGCATTTACAAGCAGCAACTGCCGGACTTGTTGAATCCACTGTTCAAGGAATTGTCGATGCTTGCATCCCCTGCCTAGCAGAATTCATGGAGACCCACCTGGTGACATTGACCCTCCCACAGTGTTTGGGGAAAGTTTCATGCAAGGGAAAGAAAACTGATCCTGAGTCTTGTGAGGAAGACTATGACGGCAATGATGATGAAGGTGCTGTGGTGCAAAGACAGAAAAAGCCTGGGCCTCGGGGAACGATGAATCGTCTGCATGTATGTAAGCTGAGTCTTCCAGGAAGTTGATTATTCTGATTTATGTATATAGACCGCTGTGGAGACCACAGGTTCCCTATGGCCGCATATAGAGTTTTTCCCCTATTCTAGATCGTCCCCTGCCTCCATCAAGCCCCTATCCATGTCCCGTGTCTTCCCGAGTGGGTCTGCGCCATTTCTGTATGTTTCTGTTTTCTCTTGTAATTATCTGGGTCGGCGTCATTTCCCGGATTTATCAGAACTGACATTTAACGTTGTGGTCTTGTTCATCCCTTTATTATATTCGTTTCCCGTCATCTTCTTCTCTCTTCATTTGGGTTTCCCTTTGACTGGCGTGTTTGTTACATCACCGGATCTGCTTAGAGCGTGACCATCTGATCTAGACTCTTTGGCGTCATCCCCAATGTAGTGGTACCGTAGCATGGTCTGTAGCATTTTTCAGGTACGATTACTACTTTTCTCGTACGGTCTCGAGCGGTGTTACTACCATGAAGGGGCGAGTAGTATTTTCGTTACAGCCTTTAGTTACTATTGCGATGTTTCCTTTTAAGGAAAAGGTCTTGGGTGTTGCCCGGGACTATAAATCTCTGTACTATAGAAAATAGAACATCTCCCTTTTTGGAAGCAGTTTTTGTCGTCCTCAAATCTCTCCAACCTCGTCTCCAACCTCGTCACTTTCCATTCGTACTGGGTCCTCGTTCTCAACCCGGATTTCAATCTTGTCGTTCTGAATTTTGTTCCTTCTGCCCGGATTCCTCCGGATTTGGTTTTCTCGCCTGCGGGAAAGTCTCTGCTTACCCTTCTCACTAACAACCTACCTCAAACCCCTTGGGACGAGTATTTTCTCACACCCACCTGTGTCTTTGCTAGTTTTCCTAGCTTTCCTTAGAGTATTGACACCCTTAGAACTGCCTATCACCTTTACACCGCCTTCCCTGTTTACCTGTGGCAAAAGAAAGTCATTCCATCTAGACCAAAAGGCAACCTTCCTGCTTCAGCTCCGATTGACGCAGTACATGCATTTAATCAAGATGGTGTTTTTCCCCCATTGCTGGAGAACATCACGTTAGATTGGCATTGTAGTCCATTGATGTCATTGCATTGGAACTTGGAAGCTATCTCTATTCTGTTACTCGATTTCTACAACAACCTCAAAGGCAGTGCAAGCCAAGATGTCATCTTTGACGAGAAAACCATGAGCCTTCAAGTAATTTGTAAAATGTGCGAACAGAAGCTAGTTCGAACGTACCAGGCTCACCAACAAGTTGACAAGTTCAACATGGCTGCTGTGGGCGAGTGGACCCAGGTGATAGCCCACATAATGGCAAAGGAGGAAAAACACTGGAAAGGTGATAGAATGATCACTTGTTATCATGGGGTACATTGTCCTATTAAGCTGCTTTTCATGTTGGCTCACAATAACTTTGAAGACTCTTGAGGCAGAAAAAGATTGTCTTGCAGAATCACTCTCGAGATCCTGAAACATGGGATGCCATTCGCAAGATTATTGACAAGCTTGGTGTAGAGGGTATGAGTGGTGATGAGACTAATTGTCCTCCTGCTTCGAAGCCAAAGGTACTGCGGTGTCTAGAACTCCCTTGGATCAATCCCAACATTTCCTGTTTATTTCTGTCTGTGGAAACCTATGAATCAGCTCACAGAATAGAAAACATGCTGGAACAAGTTGGTAATTCATCGTTGAAGTGTTGTTGGAAAGCAGGGAGGAAAGAAGTGAAATCGACACCAATTCCGGGGCTTCCTTGTAACTGGTATGATAATGACTGGTTCAAAGGTTTGGCTGCTGGGGCACACTCAGTGCTCTCTGTCCGTAAAAACATTGCTATTCCTAGTCTGGTAAGTCCAATGGGCATAGTGTTCAAATCCCAAGTTCATGTACTACACAGGTGCCTTATGCCTCTAGGTGAGGTGGTCGGTTTGCACTGGGGCACACTTATGGGACTGCTGAATGTCCCACTGAGTGGACCGTTAGTATGTCCTTCATGCATATTGTCAATTGATCCTTGAATTTGTATGCTAACTATTCTCTTAGTCATTTTCTAAATAAGTGTACAATTATGATCTGTTTTCAGAAGCAGAGCCTGTATACCTGATACATTTAAACTCGTGTCTGAAATATGTTACAAATATGTGTGGTCATGATATCCCAAATTGCCTTTCCAGTCTGCATTTATATTATATTTTTGTGCATATTCTGGTTATTGTTTCAAATCTGATAACTTTACATTGCCTTGACAACAAGGTTAGCCTATTTCGGGTAAACTCATACTCCATATGCTCTGAGATAGTGAATGTACACATATCCATGAAATTTTTCAAAATCAACTTATTAATTTGCAAGGCAAACAAAATTATGAACTTGGGTACAATGTGTTGACAGATAAGTATCTGATTTGCTGCATGAACATTTTCGGCTGTGTCTCAGGTGTTAGTCCTCATTTGATTCACTTTGCCTCAATATGACTTATTATGACTCATGCTGTGCATGGTCACATTATCTGAGTCAGGTGATTTGCAACTGAGGTCACATGCTTTATTTGCTTCTCTGACACTTGGCTAAGTACTAAAGGGTAAAAGAGATATTAAGAAAATGGTTTGCTATGTACTTGTAGGTAGTAATAAAAGTATACTGAAAGGAATCATTTTATTTCTCCACAACCTGTCAATGAACAGATGAGAAAGAAAAGAAGTATATACTAGACACTATGGCCTATATGTCCCTCAATTAGCTAAGCATTTGGACCGTGGGAATAAAGTGAAAATTCAAATCTCGGGTCAAATGTCTAGCATTGCATATACAATAACTAAGTATCTGCATTCAAACATTTTGGTACAGGTCATCGGCAGGAAACAGAAAACAATCATCCCTGATTGTTTATTCAATCAAGAATAATCAAGTTGGGGTCTTCCATTAACCCTTTGCTGTCCCTAATTAGGAGGGGGAGTTTCTTTCTTCTCTGGTTCGGGGGATGGTTCATTCTGAGTCAATTTACAAAGAACTCTCTCCATGTCTGCTATAGGAGGAAGTGGGGGTTCTAAGAAATGTATTCACTCCATTCTATCTTCTAACAGCCCATGCCTAATTGGGTCAGCCTGCCTAATTTGGAAATATAGGTCATTGTGATACCGATTACAAAGACGGGCATGTCTGTAGATTGCATGGCAGTAAATACAATACCACTGCACTGTAGGTGTTTCTCGGTTTCTACCATGGGTAATCACTTGTACAGTTGCATGGTATTGAATTTGATTGTTGTCTCCTTGCTCATGAATATAATGCATGAGCTCAGTATGTAGGAATTGTAAGATATGTTCAAGTAGTTGCTGTTGTTTGTGAAGTTCTAGTACTTCCTGTACTATTCCATTAGTGTTGGCCATTTGAGTCTGACAGTATTATGGCTGTTGCTTAAGTAAGGTAATGTGTTTGGGCCAGAGCTCCCTATTATGTATGATGATATTTAGGGGCACTGATCTCCAATGATATATAGGTACTGAAGATAGGAATAAAGGTAATGGCTGTGTCTTTACAGAGCTAGGAAATTTTCTTGACTAGTAGCTAATTCAAGATTGAGGAATGATATTGGTAATGTTGGCTAGCATACCTCCATTAACTTGAGCTTGGTGCTCTGAAGGATTGGAATTGGGTTGTGGGGATTGCTCTTGTTTAGTGAATCAACGAAGGATCTCAGCTATGGTTCTTTTTGCAATTGGATGGAACGGTGATGCTAACAAATCTACAAGATCTGTTTGCCTTTCTTCTTTTGGCAGATTTCCTTTGGAATCCAAATTTCTCATTTGGATATATAAATTGTTGCAGGTTTCAATGAATACTTTAGCATATCTGTAGATGATTAGGCAGTGCTGACAATGTCAATCGGCCCAAAGGGTTCCTCTTTCTCTCCCTTCAGTCTCTACATGTACAGTAGTATGATAATAGGAGGGAGTATGATCATCATCTCATAGGGTGTGATCATACAACCAATCATGTAGTGTGTTGATAATTTGATCACATAAATTGCAATGCAAACTCAAGTTCCAAATAGTAACATTAAGGTCAATCGTTTCTACCATGTTGCTAGTGCTCCTCATTGTTTATAATAGTATTTAAGGGCAATAGTTTCCTATAGCAAAAATGGAACTGTAACCACTATGGATGTACTAGGAATGTTATAGGAAGTAAGGGGTCTGAGGTACACCTTGTTTAATATGGGTGTGAGGGTAGGAAAATAGTATATAGGGATGAGGTGATCTGGACATTTATCTACTCAAAGCTGTCAATCTATCTGTAATCAGAACTGGTGTATCAATAACTGTACAGGAGTTAAACAGATTAGATCAAGGGGAATATGAAGTAGGAACTTGTCTGGGATCTTATTGGTTGAGTGGTAATAGTGGGGTGAGGGAATAAGTTAGACATCAATGCAATCTTGCCAATGTCTGGTGATGCATGATGGGTGACAACAAATATTGGATCTTCTTCCATCCAAGCATAAAGTGTGATCTGATTGTTACTACTAGAAGGGCAAATGAACTCATGTCCCATGACATAGCCAGTATGGGCACTGAGTTTGTGCACGTAAATGAATGTGCTGATGGCTCAGTTGTGATGAAAACACAGATTTGCTGTTGAAAAGTCATATGTCGGAAGCGCAACTTGCTAGTGAGGCACGACGATCAACAGCAGATGTTATTCGTGATAGCAGATGAAGAAAGAAATACAGGCAATGTGACTACAATAAGTACATATTAGGTAAGTGGTCATAGCAAATGATTTACTCCAACACACCCCTTGAATCATGAGCGACTCGAGCGAACAAATGAAAAGAATAATAATGATAATATGCTGAAAGTCCAAAAATTACCATGCAGCGTCAGGTGCTTTGTTGGCAAGATTAACATACTCCTTCTCCTCCAGACTGCTCGAGGCATGTCTTTATGCGTGAGAACTTTTGCATAGCCGCAAGCTGGGCAGACATGATCTCGGCAACAGCTTTGAGTGGACATGACATGTAGGCGTTGACCTTCATGACAGAGGGAATGTGCCAGGTGAGGTAGTTTGTGTTATTGAGACACGGCATTACAGCAGTACTGAGGATTGTTGACATGATGATGGATGCGATAGCAGCAGTGATGAGAAATGTGGATGTATGCAGATGTATGTGGATTGGAGCACCTACTCCAAACCCAGAAAATGATATGTGACACCTTTGACATGGCCCATTGGTCGAGATGAGATGCAGCACCTGTGACGTGGCCTGTCAGTCAACAGCGTGCTCGCACAGCCTGTCATGCAGTTACTGAATTGATGTACCTCAGTAACGTGAGGGTAGGTCCGCTATGTTGAAAAGTTGTATGCTGGGAGTGCAACTTGCTAGTGATGCGCGATGATCGATGGCAGATGTTATTCATGATAGTGGACAAAGACAGAGATATAGGTGATGTGACTACAATAAGTACGTATTAGATAAGTGGTCATAGCAAATGATTTACTCCAACATTTGCAGCCATGATTGTATTCTTGAAAGGGATAAGTTGTGTTGTTGGATGGCAAGTTGTGCTTACTGGTGGTAGGATTGATGGGATATGGCATGCAATGGCAAAATGTGGTAAGTTCTACAGCTTCAATGGTCACCTAAGTAATATACAGTGACTCCAAAAACCCTTTCCATACAAACCCTGATGGTGGTGCGCTTCGTGCACCACCAAACAGCGTGGGAATCACACTTAGCTTTGGTGGAGCTATAAATAGTCCATACTCTTGGCTACAAGATCGTCCCCTATGTCATGTGATTTGGTTCGCAGGGTGCGGAGATATGACCATTACCAGACAGCAATGTCATGGAAAGGGTTTTTCACTTTTGAACTCAAGGCCAGGATCTTAGTCAAATCATATAATATTTGCCATTGTTTGTCAGTACAAACAAATATATACATATAAATAGTATGTCTGAGTTTTAAACAGTTCACACACCCTATGGTATCATGATCTAACCCCTATTTCTTCTTCAACACAGCACTACCCCTTCTATGTTTAATGTTGGCCATCTGATCAAGCCATTGCCAAGAAAACTTGTCTGAGTGCTTCTGCTATATTAAGGCTCCACTACAAATAGTTTTCTACCCTCTTCAATGCTGTTGAAGAGCATCTTTTCATGCTTTTTTCTGCTAATATTCCTTTTACCTAGTATTGTATCATCCTTGAAACAGTTGAAAATGCTGTCCAAGTGACCAAAACTTCTACAAATATTGTCAATTAGCTTCTCTTCTAAGAACATCTATTTTTAATTGAAGACAGCTGGTATAAATACTCTGGTACAGCCTCCATATCCCTAATAATATCTATTCGCCTATTATTAAGCCACTTACCTGCCCTTTTCTATGTCTATCTAAGGCTATCTGACTATAGGCAATGTAGTGGGGTCACATCAGATCATATAATCTTCTTCCAGTGATCCAAATTCTAATCCTTGTGATCACATGCCAAGCTTTGTGTCAGAATACCAGAGAGAAGGAGATATTTAGAATGCACCACATCTTTTATACCAGTATTTTTCAAGTACAAACAGGTGTGATTGGTAGAGGGGCTAATTGACAATGTTTGTAGAAGTTTTGGTCCCTTGGACAGCATTTTCAACTGTTTCAAAGATGAAACAATACTAGATAGAAGGAATATTAGCAGAAAAAAACATGGAAAAATGCTTTTCAACAGTATTAAAGAGGGTAGAAAACTA
>JBBPRR010000447.1:0-23233 GCA_038093115.1 Hortiboletus flavorubellus
CGGCCTCCAAGGGCGTTTCGCACCTCGCCTGTTCAAGGAACCTGATGTAGGTCCATGATTGCTGCGCATCATAGACCGTCCTTTGCGGTGGCGTGGGGTAAAATTTTCCAGAGTCCCGCCTTGGGCGCAAAGGTCTGGTTGCATTCATCAAGGACACGAGTCTCGACAACGAGTATGTGCGGGGTTCATTGGCGAGTTCGGGGCGGCATGGCCAGAAGAGTTATCCACTCACAATTGGCGCTCCAATGCGACGGTGGGACCACGCTCCGTCCTCGTGCAAACGCGCAGACGTCTGCTGCGTGATTTTACAGCAGGCTCTGAGCATGCGGGATCCATGACTGACTGAGGGTGAAAAGAAGAAAGCTTGGCAGTGTTGGCATCGTGTGAACACCTTGTCTGACTGCGAGTAGCTGTGTGCGTGTGGCACGGTGCACTGCCGACTACGGACGTGCCTACAATTGCCACTTCCTCCCGTGCTGGCACCGAGCAATGTCTCCCTTCAAACGCCATGTGCACCCCGACCAGCTCGACGACAACGATGCACCCATCGACCCCGACCTCCGTCTCCGCACCGTGCGCACCGCTGCATCCACCATCGCAGAGTCCATCCGCTCAGAGCTCCGCGCAGAGAAGCGCAAGTCTGTTCGCAGAAAACGCTCCCTCTTCTTCAGAAAAGACAAGCGGCCAAAGACTGCCGACTCCGCCGTTTCAGACGCAACCACACAGATACATGGCCAGCGCAGAAATATATACGTCAATGCCCCGCTCTCTGCCACGGAACTCGATCAGCACGGCGAACCCATAGCACGCTTTGCCAGGAACAAAGTGCGGACAAGCAGTGAGTCCCCCACCCACTCGCCCGCGCTCACACCTCACACCCTCCAGGATATACCCTGCTCACATTCCTACCCAAGAACCTCTTTGAGCAGTTCCACCGGTAGGGCCACCCACCCGCCGTGTCCGCGCCCATTCACGACCCTTTACAGAATAGCCAACATTTACTTTCTCGCCCTCGTCATCGTCCAACGTGAGTGCGTCTCTCCCGGTGCACGCTCCTTCTAACGTCCCCCAGTCTTTTCCATCTTTGGAGCCGCTTCTGCGGAGACCGCTGCCATTCCCATCCTCTTCATCCTCACCGTCACTGCCATCAAAGACGGCGTGGAGGACTACCGCCGCGCACAGCTCGACGAAGAAGTCAACACCTCCGCAGCCACCCGTCTCGGCCAATGGCGCAACGTGAACCAGCCTCTCGACCCTCGTCCGTGGTACGAGCGACTCCTGCACATCAATACCCCAGGAAAAGTCACCAAAGGCGTCCGAAAGCTCCGCGAAAAGGAAGCAGGCGACAGCATGCGGGTCGTGCTCAGCAAGGGTGTCGATGGCGACAGAGCCAGCATGAGTACCACAGACCCCAGCGAGAGCTCCCTCAGCCTTGGCAGACCGACAGGCGCCGGTGGCAGGCAACTCGAGGACATTGCCAGCATCGATTCGCACACGTACCCTCCCGGTTTGCCATCTGCCTCGGCAATTGGCTCTTGGGGCCAGACCACCTCGTTTTCGGCATACCAGCAGAGCTTACCTTCTCGGTCGTCGTTTGGCGTCATCGACTGGAATCGCAGGTCCACCGGCACCGCCAGATGGGAGAGGACGCTGTGGAAAAAGCTGGAAGTCGGCGACATTGTACTCTTGAGGGAGAACGACCAGGTCCCAGCGGACGTGGTCGTGCTGTCGACGTCCGATCCGGACGGGATTTGCTACCTCGAGACGAAGAACTTGGACGGGGAGACCAACTTGAAACCACGCAAGGCTCTCCACGCAACCTCTTCCATTACCTCGGAGGAAGACATCGAGAGATCTTCGTTCGTCCTCGAATCGGAGCCACCTCACCAGAATCTGTACGTCTACAACGGTGTTTTGCGCTACACAGACCCCGCCACTGGGGACACTCGAAAGCAAGGCGTCACGATCAACGACCTCCTCCTTCGTGGCTGCACCGTGCGCAACACAGCTTGGATCATTGGTTTGGTCGTCTTCACTGGCCCGGACACCAAGATCTACTTGAACGGAGGTATAACACCATCGAAACAATCCAAGATCGCCAAGGAAACCAACTTCAACGTCATCGTCAACTTTTTCCTTTTGCTCGTCCTCTGTACAATTTCGGCCGTGATCTTTGGTGTCTTGGATGGTCTGCCAAATACGAGCGTGAAGATCTACGCGCCAGGTGTAGATCCAACGAGCTCTGCCGCGGTCAATTCCCTTGTAATCTTTGTGTGAGTCTGGTTCCCTTGTCGCGCCTCACCCATCTAAGACGATGTCGCAGCTCCTGCCTCATCGCATTCCAGAACATTGTCCCCGTTTCGCTCTTTATCTCGATCGAGATCGTCAAGACGATCCAAGCCTACTTCATCGCACAAGATGTCGACATGTTCTACAAACCCTTTGAGAGCTCCTGTGTCCCCAAGAACTGGGGTATCTCTGACGACCTCGGTCAGATCGAATATGTCTTTTCCGACAAGACCGGTACGCTCACGCAAAACGTCATGGAGTTCCAAAAGTGTTCCATTCATGGGGTGGTCTATGGGGAAGGTGTCACAGAGGCCCAGCGTGGCGCTGCGACCAGAGAAGGCCGAGCGGACGCTGTCGAGCCCGAGGAGCTCGCGCGCAAGCTGGCTGTGCTCAAAGACGCTATGGTGTCCGCCCTCTCAAAGCTTTTCAAGAACCGGTACGCACAGATCGACAAGCTCACGTTCGTCTCGCCCAAGCTCGCCGAGGACATCGCGGACCGGACATCCGAACAGGCTGGGCACATTACCGCCTTTTTCCGCGCGCTGGCCGTCTGCCACACCGTCCTCGCAGACAAGACTAGGCAGACGGAGAAGCCGTGGCACCTGGAGTACAAGGCAGAGTCGCCGGACGAGGCTGCGCTTGTGGGTGCTGCGAGGGATGTCGGCTTTCCGTTTGTCGGCAAGTCCAAAGATGCGATCGATATCGAGGTGATGGGCCAGCCTGAGCGGTACACGTTGTTGAAGACGCTCGAATTCAACAGCACGCGGAAGCGGATGAGCGTGATCGTGCGCGCGCCGGACGGTCGGCTCGTCTTGTATTGCAAGGGTGCGGACTCGGTCGTGTATGAGCGACTTTCGGCCAGCGTCGATCCGGCGCTCAAGGAGAAGACGACCAAGGATATGGACATGTTTGCAAACGGGGGGTTGAGGACGCTTTGTATTGCGTACAGGGTGTTGACGGAGGACCAGTTCTTGATGTGGGTGAGGACATATGACGCGGCGACCTCGGCGACGGAGAATAGGGAGGAAGAAATTGAGAAGGCAGCGTCGAGCATCGAGCAAGAACTCCTGTTGCTTGGCGCCACGGCGCTGGAGGACAAGTTGCAGGTGGGCGTCCCAGAGGCGATCGAGACATTACATCGCGCGGGCATCAAGTTGTGGATTCTCACAGGTGAGCGAGACGATCAGGTACACGGGTTTCAGCTGCTTATACCCACCCCCCCCCCCCCCTCCCAGGCGATAAGCTGCAAACTGCCATCGAGATCGGATTCAGCTGCAATCTGCTCAAGCAAGACATGGAGATCATGATCCTGTCTGCTGACACGCCCGAGGGAACGCGCGCGCAGATCGAGGCAGGGCTGAACAAGATCGCGTCCGTACTAGGTCCGCCGTCCTTGGACCCACGTAAACGAGGCTTTGTGCCCGGCGCTCAGGCTGCGTTTGCGGTCGTCATTGACGGCGACACGCTGCGACACGCGCTAACGCCCGATATCAAACCACTGTTCCTCAATCTTGGTACCCAATGTGAAACGGTCGTGTGTTGCCGTGTGTCGCCAGCTCAGAAGGCGTTGACGGTCAAGCTCGTACGTCCGTGTTTTCCTTCAAGAGAGCGCATATACTCATAGGCTATCCAGGTCAAGGATGGTCGTAAAGCGATGACCCTGTCGATCGGTGACGGTGCCAACGACGTGGCGATGATCCAAGAAGCCAACGTTGGTTGTGGGTTGTTGGGTCACGAAGGTTCACAGGCCGCCATGTCGGCAGACTACGCCTTTGGCCAATTTAGGTTCCTGACAAAGTTGCTTCTCGTTCATGGGCGTTGGTCTTATCAACGCATTGCCGACATGCACAGCAACTTCTTTTACAAGGTTATTCGCATGCCGTCACTCTTTTTTGTAAGTTTGGTTGACTGATCGACGCCGGTTGCAGAACGTGATTTGGACGTTGGCCTTGTTCTGGTATCTCATTTATTGCAAGTGAGTCGCCGCGTGTGGTCATGAGAATTACGACTCATGTGCTATTCCTGGACAGCTTCGACGCGACATATCTGTATGATTACAGTTTCATTCTTTTCTACAACTTGATTTTCACCGCGCTACCGGTCATCGTTCTCGGCGGTAAGTGCCCCGATGGCCTTTGGTGGGATCGTGTCGTACTGACGTCCAACCTATCAGCATTCGACCAGGATATAAATGCAAAGGCGGCCTTGGCTTTCCCTGAGCTTTACATTAGAGGCATTCGCGGTCTGGAATATACCCGGATAAAGTTTTGGTCGTATATGCTCGACGGTTTTTACCAGTCGGTCGTCGTCTTTTACATTCCTTACCTGGTCTGGTCCCTTGGTCCCGCGACGTCCGTCAACGGCAAAGGCATCGACTCTTTGGCTGATTTCGGTACGACCGTCGCGATCGCTGCCATCTTTGCCGCGAATACCTACGTTGGATTGAACACTCACTAGTGCGTTCTCTATATCCCCACGCGAAGCAGAGCGTGGGGTGCTGACTGTAACTCTTTTTACTCAGTTGGACGTTGATTACGTGGATCGTCGTCATCGGATCTTCGCTCGTGATGCTCCTGTGGATCGTGATCTACTCGTACCTCCCGGCCAATAACTTCTTCTCGACCACGGGCTCGTTTGTGTACGAAGTGGAAGTACTGTTTAGTAACGTCACGTTTTGGGCCACGGTCGTCTTCTCGGTGCTGGTTGCATTAGGTAAGTAGAGCTGTCTCGGCGCATGGGCATGGGTCTGACCACGCCCTCAGCGCCTCGCTTCCTCTACAAATTTGCCTCGTCTGCGTACGCACCACTCGACAAGGACATCGTGCGCGAGATGTGGGTCAGCGGTGACCTGAAAGATCGGCTAGGCATCCGACACCGTAAAGCGTCCAAAAACAGGCGCGTATCGGATCTCGAGACCGCACCCATGTTTCGGGAGCCACACGCCCGGTCTACTTCCGAGCTCACGCTGACGCACGCGTACGAGCCTACGCGGGTGGCGCCCGAGTCGGACAACGAGAAGCGTCGAGGGGGTTATGCCGACGCGGACGATTTCCCCGATGCAGACGTTGAGCGGACGATTCGGCCACCATTGCTCACCGTGGGGTCCTTGTCGTCATCGTCGGAGATGGCAGACGTGAAAAACGCCGGGTTGACGGTGTCCCCACACGTGTCGTATTACTCGTCGAGCGATATCCCTGCACCGTCTCCGATACCGCCGTCGTTGTCCCGGTTTTCGAATGGCGAGATTGGAGTGAGGGGGTCGACGGCGTCGCCAGAGATGGGGTACGGGCGCTTGCCAGTCTCTGCCCCGCCAGAGGCGTTTGAGATGCAGGTTTGGCAGTCGCAGACGCCACCTGGATCACAGGGGTCCCGACGACAACCACACGTGCCGACGTATCCGAGCGAGGAGGGGCTCTACGCCCACGCGACGTTCCCAGCGGCTGTGGACGAAGGGTCGAGACCGACGTCGTGGATAGGTGGACGGGCTCTATGAGGGTAAGGGGTTGCCGCTACGACGGCGTGTGTGTGTGTATCATAGACGTGTGAGGGTGGCCGATCTGAGCACGTTGTTGTTGTACTTGCTTCATCCCTTTGTTCTCCTCGTTTCCATCGTTCATTTTCCTTTGCGACGATCCCTGTGCATAGTTGACTCGGACTTGCTTTTTTTTTCCTTTTTTCTCTCTCCTGCTGTTATCCCCCCCCCTTCCCTCCCTCTCTTGTTTTCGATGATACGCATTGTTCTTGTTTGACGTGGGGCTATGGGGAGCGTAACACAAGAAATGGCTATTTATCTACGTATTTCGATTCGTCGACCCCGGTGTGCGAGCTCGGGTGAGACTGGTCACAAAACCCGTCAACGGGTCGTGCAGAAAAAGCGACATCCCGATTCCCCCGATGCTGGCGGCCGAGCCTTCCGAAGCATCATACCCGCTATGGCATTTGTGTCTATGATCACATGTCGGCCCTGGTGGTGGTGGTCATGCAACGTGGCCATGCTTCATGCGTCATGCATCATGATCCGAGTCGTTGCTTGAATGCATGCTGGACGTTCAACCACACCTCCGACGTACGGATTGGCAAACGTGGGGTGCTCCGCGGATTGTTCATCTCCCGAGACCATCGGACGGATGACACGGAACGTTGCATGTCACACTGTCAAACTGAGTGGGGGGGGGGGTGTCCAAATCTACTTGTCTGTATTTGCGCGCGATTTGAATCGGCCACAGCGTGTATGTCCTTGATCATACCTGCCTCGATGGAAATGGCAGCAAAGAGGGCGAATCGATTAGGTTTTCGCAGGCAGCTCCGTTCGAAAACGTTTCACGCTTTGGTTCTCTTTTTTCTGTCATGTGGCGTTTGCCTCCTCCTCATTTGGATATGTGATATATATCGGGACACAGAACTTGAATAAAGCCAAATATGTTAGAAGTACAACGCTCGAAGCCACCCTCGTATCTAATGGAACGAGTCGAACAAGGGATGACCTGAAAAAGCGCGGGCCGGAGGTCCCAAATGTGACTCGGCAACGATACGAGCGGGGTGCTGGCCAAAAGTCATATGACCGACCGTCCAAATCGGTGGTCACACGTGACGTGGCGTTCAAGTTTTGTTCTCGCCAACCGAGTCCCACTGATTGATTAGCTTCGTCATGCTCATCACAAAGTAGATCGCTGCTTTCTCGTCTTTATAACGTCGCTCAGTCCATCGACAGGCTTACTCGAGTGCGCCCATTATACTTTTTAAACTCTCGGCGGACATATGTCCTCCTAAAAGGGCATTGCCTCCGAGACGTCGTGCCAGCAGCGTTGGGCGGACTCTATTTACCAAATCAATTTGTGCCCCCCGCCCCGGGGCGATTGAATCAGCTCGCCGACTTCTCCCTACTCAGTCATGTTCGGGATACATAGGTAGGGGAGCCTGCTATTGGAGAGGATGTTGGTCACTTCCTTCCCCTCCGCGATTTCCTTCTTTCCCCACCCGCCACCCCTTCCCCTGGCTCGGGCTTTTCCTGCTGGCCTGTAAGCACACGTCCTGAGATATGGGGACCATTGACATCCCTCTGGACAAGGCAGAGCTCCTGTCAATGGTACTGGAAGCGCTGTTGTACGGTAAGTCCGCTAAACGACGAATCGCGGGCAAAGCATGCTGAACATTTGTCGGCCAAGGTTTCTCGTTGTTCATGTTCGGAGGAACGATCTGGGCACTGTTGTCTCAACGATCCACTCTCCGAGTGAACTATAAGATGCTTGTGGCAGCATGCTCGTTGCTGCTGTTTAGCACAGTGGTGCGTCTTTCTGTTCGTCATCCCAGATAAGGATCGGACAGAGATCGGCTTGGGTGTACATAGCATTTCACGATCGATATACTGAGGGTCATGGAAGGTTTATTATACCGAAACACCTATCCAGGAGAGTCCATTGCATATTTTGCGGACGTGTCGCAGTGGACGTTCGTGTCCAAGAATTACGTGTACGCTGCACAGACGCTCATAGGGGACGGTGTCGTTGTGAGCTTTCGTTGCATCAAGACGAGTGCTATCCGCTAACCCCACATAGATCTACCGCTGTTATGCGGTATGGCAATATAAACCCGCCATGGTTGTGCCTGCGCTACTTTGGTGTGCTGTTGGTGGTAAGTGTGCCGTAACGTTTGGGGTGGACTGAAATCATTCACAACCTCTGAAGTAACTGGATTCGCATGCCCGTATACCGAATCACGATTGAATGGGGGGGATGTCTTTGAAGGGAGACTCTCTCGATGGGTCATCTCGTTCTGGGTATCAACGTTGACGACCAACGCAGTGACGACCCGTACGTACTCGCGTTTTCATGGATGCTGAAGATCCCTTCTGAACTTCTTCCCCCCACTCTATCAGTCATGCTGGCATACCGTATCTGGTATGTTGATCGGAATACCACCACGTTGTGTGACGACCGAAAGTCCGAGCTGCGGCCCATTCTCTACGTCATTATCGATGCTGGCATGATTTACTCCCTCACGATGGTTACGGCATTGATATGCTTTGTAAACGGATCCAACAGTCAATACGTGGTATTAGGCATGGTCAGCCACCATGCCTCTTCAACGAAGATGATCCCACTGAAACGTTATTGCTGACTACCAGATCACGCCAGTCATATCCATCACATTCTACATGGTCATCGTGCGTGTCGGGATGGCTCATCGGGCACACCGACAAACGAATCCCTCAATCGGGAATGTCTCTGGCCATGTGTTCAGTAGGGAACGAAGTAACAAAGGGAACGTCGACATTATGGAAATGGAAATGAATGGGGACAGGATCGACAATAGTCAGCTTTCATCGGTCGGTCCGTCGAGTCCTACATGCAGGAACGACTATCGGACCGAGCTCCAGTTTGACGACATTGAGCTCGCTTGAAGTTAATGTGCAGCGATGTCGATGAGCTCGTTTCCCCCGTTCCTAAACCGTTTAGTAAGTGTGGTGTGGCACGTGCGACTCGGATATCCTCCTTGACAATAAGTCGTACTGTTATTTTACCACTCTTTCTTAGCTTTTTGTTTGTACCATGGAGCACGTCGTCGCTTGGTAACTAGTAGTGTACGTGGATAACTTGTGAATATTGAAGTTCAGTCTGAATTTGAATTCGGTCATATTCGGATCGACCACGATGCCGGCAAGCGGCGATCGTGTCGGACTCACACTACTGATCCCGTTGCAGGTATACCGTGATCGTTTCCCGAACATGTTGTGGCAGCTGAACCTGACAGAGCTAAGCCCACCGTTATCCTCTGGAGTCCGCCCCGAGAATTACGGTACTCATTTGGCGCTTGGCTCGAGAGCGCAGGTCTAGTGGGTGTTTGTTTCTGCCGAACACGCGGTCGACGACGGTCACAACCAAAACGGAGGGCAGCCAGGTGAGCGATCGCTAGTCATAGGGCTACTTCCAGGCTATGCACGCTGGCGAGTCCAGTAACTACGGCTATTGTTCTCTCTAACACCCCTCTGGTAATACCGTATGTTTTACTTACCATGGCAGGAGTTACGGTACCTGTTCTTATTGTAACACACAATCTCTTCTACCCTCGATCCCTCGCGGTCACCTGGTGCACCGTGGAGCCGCACTATCCATGCAAAGTGAATCGGAAGGGACGCCAAAGTTATTCATGTTACTCGTGTGTTGCTCAGTTTATGTTGCGCTTTTTGCGATTGGACACTGTCACTGGGACTGCTTCAGTCACCGGGCATCAGGTACATAGCTCTTGGCGGGGCCGAACGTTCCGTCCGCAAGCTCCTCGGGTGGCGCATCATTGTCGACGGAAAGAATATGCAAACGGAGTTTTTTTGTTTGCGTTCTTCCACTGCGAATTCCGACTTTTCACCACTCTTTTGCGCCGTCTCACCCATCTAGTATCGACGTTCATTGATGAGCCACCAGGGAGAGCTAATGAGCCACAAATTCGGAGTCATTCATCCACAAGGTCAGAACTCCTGTCGGAATGACTCCCCCCCCCCGGACAATGGAACGCCACGGGGCTGGTCAAGGATAACCGTCGGAACGCTCAGCGGTGCGTGCACACCGGTGCCTGCCCCATATCGACCAAGTATAGCTCCCCAAGCCATCAGGAGAGCAAAGCGTAATGTCGTGAACTCCTGTTTTCACTCCGTTCCACTCTCCCTGATGACTCCCGCAATGTTCATCCGGTTCTTCCTCCTCCCCCCCCAACCAGCGCTAGCTCCAGGTGACCTCGCCTTCTCTTTCCGCGAACCCTTGTCGTTCCGCTCTAGTTCCCCTGATGATTCCCGTAATGAATATAGCATGCCTTCGCCTAGCCGAGAGAACTCCCTTCTGAACCGGAGCTACTAGCTACAGGTGACCTCGCCTTCTCTGCACTCTGCCCCTGAGGCCGGCCCTAGTGCCTTCGCTCCCTATCTCGCCTTCGAAACTCGAAGTACATACAAACGTTGGACTGATTCTTCCGTGGCGGACCACGTGTGGATGTTTATCAGACTCAAACTTTTGGGTATTATTCACGAGGTCTGGCAGTCAGACCCTCCGAGAGTCGCGGCGTAGCGCAAAGACGGCCAGATCTTGGATCGTTATTGTTATCGGTCGCTATATCGGGTACTCAAATGTCGTGCGGTGGTTTCCGAGGAATGAACTATTGCCTTACTCACCGAAATTGACGCTCGCTCGGGTGCACTGGTTGAATACGAGACCATGCGGGGGGGGCGCAATCCTCGCGGCCCCTCGGTTTCCAGAACCTTTGAGAGTGTTACACTCGACGCGACACTGCCAGCGGTCTGCTGGAGCCGAGCTTCGGCGTAATCAAAGGCTGTTGCTCAAAGGTCTTGCGATATCTGGACCGCCTAATCGCACTGGCATCGGATGTCAGAAACTACTCACATTCACCATTCACGAAGTCTCGCTTCACACTGCCGGTGGCATCCCCAGTTTGTTTGTTTGCTGCTCTGTCTGCGTCTCCTGTCACCCATGGCGCTCATCGCATTCGATTTTTGCTCCAAGACCGCACTGGTCGCCCAAGAACCGCTTCAGGGGTCAGATGACAACCTCGGTTTCTTTCTAGTGTGCCTTGAGGTTATACACGAGGCGTACGGTATTCTGGCTTTTGCTTTGGAAATCGGAATCGGGGAGAGTGTGGGTACCCGCGTCCCCGAGGTGATGCCGCTTCTGGCAGGAAGACTCTACTTATCGGCGCATCTTTGGTGCTAATGACCATGTTGCTATTTGTATCGATTCCAGAAGAGGATAACTCGGGACTGAGTGCCTTGAGGGGATAAGCAAATCCGAGTCAATGATCCTCGTCCGGTGTGCAATGTATCGTCCTTACGGCAATTCTGGGGCTCATTCATTGTCATTAGCAAATACAAGTGTACGATATCGTTTCCACATTTGCAAATACTGTACAATGGGTCATAATACATTGCAAGACCATGTGGACCTGCTCGAGTCTCCACCGATGGTGCATGGATTATGTCCCAATGCGTGTGCATCGTGACCGATTGCACGGTAGATTGCCACTGGCAGCCAATTACGTTCAAGTTACATGTCTGCAATCGTATTTGACGATAAGGATGGGCGTCCGTGGGATTTCTTGATGATACACGTGTTGTTCCACGTTCATAACTCGGCAACGTACTCGCCCAACCCCTTGGTCCAGTTGCTATACCATTCGAGGGACGCAAACCGTTCATATGCTTGTCGATCGCTTTCTGAACGAGCCCACAGCTCCGTAAGGGGTTTTCATCATTACCTCACCCACCCCTCTATTACATTCGTGGTTCCGTGACATTGAATCCCATCCGGACCATGGCTGGAAAATCTTTTGTCGATACCGGAGAGATCGACTCGAGCCTTTGTGTGTAGCCCCCTTGCGACGAAAGCAGAAGTTCGTCGTGGAAAAGACACTCCTTTTTTCTTTTCTGTGATCGAGAAGCGTTTTTGCGTACGCCCTTTGACCGTGATGCCCGGGAGAGAGACCCGGAAGAAAAGAGGCGATAGCGCGTATCGATACGCGCTGTTCGCCACTGTATGTTCGACGTACCGCGTTCTCCAAAAAAAAAAAACTTGTCCAAGGGTCATCGATTTGGCAAGTGCGGATGGATGAGAGGATAGCGCGGTGTCTTGGACTTTTGGTGGCAGGGGTTCCCAGGCCGAAGTGTTTCCACTAGAAGGAGACCTCGTGCTCCATCATCGTATGGAAAGTGAAGATTCCGAAGAGCCAATTGCATGTGCCACCCGAGTACCCCCGAAACGGTACAGCCTCTATATGAACTGTCTAAGAATGCTTCGTGGCCAGGGGGGAAAAACCTGAAGGGCCGTGTCCCTCGGCCGGAGCGGTCTCGAGTAAGTTATTCACTGGAAAGAGGGCTAGTTTGTGTACGATCTCGAGCGTCCGAATGTTCGATAGCGTTTTTCCACGGAAGCGAAGAGGCTTCGGGACAAGCCGAACCAACAACCCGAGTCCGAGCGATATGGAGTTTGCATCGTGCCCACCTCAAAGCGTCCGTGAAATGAACTTCAGGGTCACACACTTATCCTGCGGAAATTCCAACTGTCACTCGTCTACGCCCGATGAATACATAGCTATCTCTCGTGTTCCCGGAATATAAAAAAAACATATCCCGAATGTCGTGGTGACGTGCCCATCCATCCAACTAGTTCGTCTGTATGCCCTGGTATGTGAATAGCTCGAAGTACATCAGATCTCTCTCTGCGGATGCTCACTAGGTTCAGGTGATGACCATTGTTGCATCTGTTGATAGACGTGCGCGTGATCAGTTGGACTGCTGCGTGAACGACCACCGAAGCTTGAGGCATTTTCAGCTGAAATAGCTCACATCCCATGATATTTTTGTCTCTTCGGATCGCTTTGCATACATCCTCTGACACGTCGGCAAGACGAGACATATTTTCGATAGCTTTCTCGAAACATCATTCGTTGCTAGCTCTCTCTGGTGCATCAGAGAATGAGCTAGGTAGGTAGTTGACCTACGCTGTACGGGTTCAGTTTGGTAGAAACTAAGCTAGTGGCAAGGGTGCAATGAATCCGATAACGCCCTTTGTGAAAATAAGCCAAGCACTTTGTGCCATTCGCACGGAGCCATATGTATGTAACTGTGTCGGCCTGCGAACAAAAAACGCTCACCCATCGCTTCGGAGTCTAGCCCAGCAGCCATCTGAGGTTCTCGGTTAAGTCCACTTCTTGCTACGATTGCCCAGCGCACTCGAAATTGCGTAAAGAGTGGCGTTGGCAAAGAGCAGTTCACGAGGCCGCGAAGCTGAGGTCCGCCCATCCGTAATGAAGGTTCGGTCAGAGGGAGCTAGGGGACCGGAAGGGCAGACGGCGCGTCTGTGTTGATGCTCCAATGTCCGCGGAGTACTGTGACATACTGGCCATCACTAGTTCATTCCCCAGACAGGCTCCGAGCATGGCACCAGGTCACATCTTTGAGCACTGGTGGCGCCTGAACGATTAAGACAACATATGTCCGGCAACCCCGTTTGGCGAACGGTTTCGATCTCTGGGTCTCGTGGGCTGGCCTCGTTAACGTTGATCGGCGAACAGCCCAGCAGGCCGCCACAGAAAATGGAAAGGGGGCGAAGAAGGTGTTCTATCAGCCTAATCGTGACAATCTGTGTTTGTTCGAGAACCTGTTGGGTCAGTTGGCAACGACACAAGCCACCCACGGTTGTTTCAGGAACGAGCCACGGATTGATTCAGATTTCCCGATATGGCCCAGGCACGGACATTTCCGGCGCGGCCCGGCGACGAGTCCATCACGCCCAGTCGACCGCTACTTATTCCTGCTTTTTTGGCGTCTGTTGCTCCTCGAATTTTCGTCCTCGCACTCCCCCTTGGCCATGTCTCCGGCGCAGGACGGACACGACAAGCCCTCGACCTCCATCCTCAAGGAGCGCAGATTCAAGCTGAGCAGGTGAGTCAACACCGCCCGCCATCGTCGACTCTCGCTGACCCTCCCCCAGGGCGTGTGATCGCTGCCGGTGAGCATCTCCGAGCACATGCGCACCCCACCGTGCTGACTATGCCCTGCGTGCAGGCGGAGGAGAATCAAGTGCGACGAAGGACATCCTTGCCAGGCTTGCCTCACTGCAAACTCGCCATGCACTTTCGAAGAACCCGGGAAGCGCACGCATCCCCACAAATCAAAGTACGTACACACGCGCTCCACACGCCGTAACACTTGCCTCATCGCACCCCAGACGCACCGCTACCCTCGAGGACAGGATGCACCAGCTCGAGATACTCATTCAAGCCATCCCTCCCGCCGTCTTTGCCGCTGGCGGTTTGAGCCCTCCCCCACATCTCACAACAGATCCTAGCATGCCCAGTCCATTGAACACGTTTGCTTCCACAGACCACACCTTTCCCTCGGGCGTTCCTCCCCCATCTCTGCATGTCTTCCCCCTTACAAACCCATCCACACATTTTACGACTCAGCCGCCAAGAGGTTCCCCAGGGCACGAAAGCCCAAACACAGCATTTCACTCCATCTTAGGACATCCCTCTTACGCACAAAATGGGTCTGGGTCCGAACAGTTCTTCGAGGAGACTTCCCGAATACATGCCTCGTATCTCTACTTCGATGACGAAGGGTATACGCGATGGCAAGGAGAGACATCTGGTTTGCCCCTCCTCGATCTCCTAGTGGAGAATCATACGCCTGTCAAGTCCGAAACGGAGAAGAGCACCCCAGACCCGGGCTGGGGTGGTAAACAATCTCCCACCGGTTCCCCTACGTGGTTTCCCAACCGGACGCCCCGACGCACTGACGTCAACCCCGAGACGCTCTGGCGATTTATAACGTCATATATCGTTCCAGAACTGATGGACAGGTGATCTCTCATTGTCCCTTAGCTTTAGTGCATTCTAACCACATTATATCGTCAGTTTGGTGCAATGCTACCTGTGTACATCCTACTACCTCCTCCCATTCTTGCATATTCCCACGTTTTTGGCGGTTCGTTGAGTTCATTTACGTCCTTTCGTTGGCTCATTTGTGTCATCAGGATTACGGGAACCCTCAAAAGTGGGCTGAACCCGGGTTCGCGGCCTTTATTGTTTCCATCTGCTGTCTTGCGTCACGCCACGTTGACGATCCCCGTGTCCGGTCGGATCCTGGTGATGGTATTTCGGCCGGCACGGAGTGGTTCGAACTTTTCGGCCGACTCCGTACACTTCCGATCGCGGACCGTCCTACACTTTATACTGTCCAAGCGCATCTGATCGCCGCTGTCTACGCAGTGGGTCTAGGAAAGCTTTCCAAGGCTGCTGCTCTCTTATCCGAGGCCGTCACAGTGTCGATAGACGCTGGCTTGCACCGCTCGGCTGACACATATGATCTCTTCGACCCCATCGAAGACGAGGTCCGGAAACGCACGTTCTGGTGCGTGTACCTATGGGACAAACAACTATCGGCCCATTTCGGCAGGCCACCTATGATCCGCCTGCGGGATTGCGATATCGGAGAGCCCACGGTGGTCGACGACGAGTTCGTGACTCGCGAGGGCATCCAATCGCAACCCACTGGGACAGAAAGCCGAATGGGTGCATTCGTCACAGCAATACGGATCATGGTCGTCATGGAATCCGTGTTGGACATCCCGCCGCCGCGTCATCGAACTGGTGACTCTTCTCCTTTCTTGTTGCGTGCAGCAGGAGTGCTGTCGGGCCACACGCGACCAAAGGATCTGCGCGAAGAGGAAGGTTTACTGGATAGGATACACCGGTCAATACCTCCATATTGGGCTCATACGTCGGAAACACTGGCCAGCGATGATGTTATTCGTGTCACGCAGGCAGTACGACTCCACTGCGCTGAACAGTTCGTCCGGATGTTGATCCACAGGCACCGATTCTCTAACCTCGTGGCGGAGAGAGTGTACAGCGGCTCGATGGACGAAGAGCTAAGCGATATGGAGCGAGAAGCCATGGCCGCTGCTCAGACGTGTGCGTTGCAGGTTATCTCGTCCCACATGCAGGTCGCAGCCAAGGGGTTGATGACGTATTGTGAGTTGACTTTGATGCGCGATGTTCTATGTGGCACTGATCGTCTTCCATAGACGGGGTCCATGTCATTCATCAGTTGACTCAAGCTGGACGTACCCTCCTGGCCATATTAATCAACTGCAAGAGTGAGAAACACCAGTCCCTGATCCAGCCTGCCCTCGAAGCCCTTCGGTCGTGTGTCGGATTGCTCAGACGGTTCAGTGGGAGATATGTATGTGGCCAGAGGTCAGGGGACCTGATGGAGGAGTTCTGTCGCCGTGAGTTGATTTTTGGTCCTGATGGCGTCTGTCATGACTCACCTCCCTGCTCAGTCACCCAAATACCGCTTGAGCCGTCTCGGTCTGACTCCCAGGAACAGTCGAATACACGACCTCCATGGGTAAGACCCGTGCGCAAGAAGACCCCCAGCGCGTCAAGGGGCACCGGGAGTGATGGTAGTTCCCATCACAGCAGTCCGGAAACCTTTTCGCCCTCCGAGTTCTTTGCCGAACCTGCTGTCGGCTTGACGAGTCCCCGGCCAGCTGGCCAGGCGTTCTCTCCAGTCTCTGCTAATGGCGGGTCAGCTGGTCAATATCTCAGTGCCAACCGGCGCGCCTCACTTTCGCTACCCTCGTTCTTGGATACATCAACTATGGAAATCGACCCAAGCGTATACATGTCGTCTCCGGCAGAAGTGATTAGCATGTTCGGTGACAGCTCTGTGGACGTTTCGTCGATTTTTACTCCTGATTTCAATATGGGGCGTCACTCGACTGAGTCGAGCGACTGTTTATACGGGCATCTCGGTTCAGCATGTTTGGTTACGAGCCCATGAACATGTCATGTGTACCTGTTGCAATATGGTCAGTCATTCTGTACGAGTAACCGCGGGGCTGCATTCCTCCACATGTCCTTTACCCTTGCGTATCGGCCTCACCATCATCTTTTACTTTCAATATCAATACGATGTCCTCCATGCCTCAGGGATCAGTGAATACATGCCATTGATAACATTCCAGATGCTGTGTCACGTGGTTTCGGTATGTCGTTGCGATGTCTGAATGGTATTCCATCATACCTACCAGTATGATCTAAGAATTCGGACGCCGTAAACAATGAAGTACACTGACCGGGACCAATCATGCATTCCTTTATCATTTTTGCAGGCGACCATCTAGAACCCCAGCGGGATCTGGGACCTGGCACTTGCATTTCGCTGGAATGGCCAGTTCTCGCGTTGGACGCGCCTTGGTGCTAGTATCCTTGATAGTCAGCTGTCAATCTGATGCAACGGATATACAGCGGCATACTTTTGGAGGTATTCATGTCCCCATCGTTCGAAGACCGGCGTCAAGACACTCGCGGCGGTCTGTGAGCACTGGATCTATTGGCCTTGGTGATTTCGAGGACATGTAACGATTCATTTCGCGTTCTTCTCTTCTGATCGCTGATTCTGTCGATTGCCAGAACGTATAACGTGCAGATACAAGTCGGCGAGACGCATATACCCGTCGTGTTGGGTAGGGAATCGCCGCTTCTTCGCAGACGAGCGTGGCGGCTGATGTCCTCTCTTGAAAGATACGGGATCCTCCGATCTATGGGTCTTGTCCACCTCGTGTCAGGAAACATGTTCGTCCATCAAAACCCCGTTGTACCCACTCTCGAGTTTTCGTCCTGCCCATCTCGACTCGATGTTGACATACGGGGATTCTAAAACAGGAACGTACGCGGAAGGTCCTATTGGGTCCGATTTCGTCTCCTTGGCTGGACTGGGTTTACAGGGTCAGTACTTTTCCGCGATCAATTCCACGAACACGTCCGTCGTCCAGACGGGTTCAGCTGGTATTTTTGGCCTGGGATTCCCTTTTAATAGGTGTGTGGGACGGTTCCTGAAGGCGCTCTTTCCCAGTGTTGTTGAACTAGGTTTCCAAGTCTCCTTTGGTTCGATCTGTTCTCGAGTCAGAACAGTAGCACGAACGCAATGGCGCACCGTGACGTGCCTCTAGAACCCATTGGCGTCAATGCTCGCTTCCCCGATCGCCTCAACAACCTCGTCACACGCTGGTTCCCGAAGAACGATCCAGGTGATGACGCAGGAGGCCAGCTCGTGCGTTCTGTGCGGCAGTTGGCGACGACGGCTGCACTCCGGTCGTCCATTGTAAGCTATGGCCCGCTCATCCCACGGCTTGTGGCTCAGGGGATGTTGGACTCTCCGATGTTCTCGATCACCCTCCAGCGGGATACCATTCAGATCGGAGGAAACGAAGGGATGCTGTCCATCGGTCAGCTTCCGCCATCTGTACACAGCGAAAGTTTGACCTGGGTAAGCGTACGTGGTTATCCTCCGTCCCAGGGTGGGCTGAATCCGCCGTCGGACGCTCCCGGAGAGGTTCGTTCCACGCAAGAGGCAATTGTATAGTTGCTCATCGATATCTCGATGAATAGGTATACCCAATAGCTTGGGAGATACCACTAGATGACGTATGGTTCGATGGTGTCAAGTTGGCAAGGTCCAAAATGTCGTCTCCGAACATTTCTCTCTCAGCGCTGATCGATACGGTCGGTCGTTCGTGTTCTGCACTTCATCACGTCGATCATGACACTGTCGTATCAACAGGGAAACTCACTCATTCGCGGTCCCCCTGACGTTGTCGCGCAGATCCACACGATCCTCGGAGGGTCTCGATTTGCCTGTTCGCCACCACACAGCCTGACGTTTCAGATCGGCGGTAGACTTTTTCCTGTAGACCCTCGTGACTTTGTCAGCGAAGCTCGCCCAAGGGACCCCGACCTTTGCTCTGCGAATGTGGTGGCTACGGACGTTCCTGTCTTGGGTGGTTCTGGATACCTATATAGCTGGAACTTGGGGGATCCGTTCCTCAAAGGGTGGGTGGCCTTTTCTTCTCTGCGAAATGTTTGACACGGGGGTGTATGTCCCGCATATGAATTATTTCGTCGTGTACACCTGCACGTTATTTCGGGTGTCAGGCTGGATCGCTCCTGGACAGCCCTGCCTGGATTGGGATGCGGGGTATCCAATATATCACATTCCTCTTTGATGCGGGACCATCCCGTTTTCCAGATGGAGCCTTCGGGCATCCGAAGTGATTTCCCAGTTCAACGTTGCTCACTCACAGTCCTGCCAAACCCAGCGTGTTGGCCGCGTTTCATTACGGCTCGCTCACGCGCCCATCTCAAAATCCACCTCGGGTGGGTCTCCTCTCCACTGTCGATCCCAATGCAGGCAAACAACTGTGCGACGACAAACACCACGCGGAACAGGAACACGAGGGCTATCCGAGTACGTCCCTCCGTTTTCTATGCTGACCCACGTTTACGTGTTTTTTCTCGGCCCTCGGGGTTGCCAGTGATCGCGGAACCGGCACCCGCATCGCTGCCACCCGCACGTGGTACTGGGGTTGGGGGTGTACCCCTCGCGGCGCGCCCAACCGTGACACAGAGCGGCATTCCGGGCATGTTTGCAAATGGCGGATCGGGGGACGTGCGGATCGGTATGGGTATTTGGACTACTGCCTTGGCGGGGTTTGTGACGTGGGTCACATGGAGGATCGCGGGGTGACATGAAGGGAGAGAGTGGGGTATCGACATTCATTTGATCGGTTTCACTTCGTATGTCAATTCGATACGAGATAGGGTGCGACTCGTCGAACTGTTTGATTTGTAGCATACATGGTAGTAACATCATCTTCGGTCGCGGAGATATCGGCGTGATACAAAAGTGTACAGATCGAACGGAATATGATATGCCAAGATTGCAAAGATTGTAAAAGGGATGGCGAGATCAAAGCACTCTTCTCGCTGATCAGTGACTTGGAAATTCAACCGGGGTGATTCAGACAACCCGCATCACCCCTGGTTCAGAACGCTCCTTCGAAAGCAAAAGTACCCGAAAATAGATTCCAAGTGTTTTGGATCAGCTCCCCACATCGAGCCTCGTTACCGTGATGGAAATAATTCCAATATCCAGGGAAAAAAGTGGTGGACCGAGAACTAGATCTGTGAGAGGCAAAAAGTCAGTATATCCGACAAGGGCAGCCATCACAGCAGCCGATCGGGAATTTGCACTGTAAAAACTTGTACGACCGTCTATCCGCGTCGCGCGGTGTGCGCAAGCACAAGAACCGTTCCCCGACGAGACATCCATATGCCACTAAAGCGAGCGTACAGGACCAATCGACATCCCAGATGTACCAGAGGAGGTAAGCCCACACGGGAAGACCCAAGCCGACGAGGCGGGAGGCGACGGGGAATGTGATTGGGACGGTGCGGCGGGTCGTTCTGGCACAGACAGTATCTAAACGAGTTTATATATTTCAGCTGAGGTCATTCGGACAACGGGGACGCTTGGAGTCGTTTCCCTCTACATTCCGGTTATTGTCTGAACCGAATGTCTTGTCGGAGCAGAGTGTTCTTCCGCGACGTCCAGTGATTTCCGGAAATGAGGGTGCGTGATAAGGTGGCATTCAGAGGGAGTGGCGCGTAGAACAGGAACTGGATTGGACTTCCAATAGCTGGATGATACCAATGTAACATGGTGTCTGGCGCGTGATTGAATTGGCTCGTTTTGTGATGTTTATCTGCCTTCCTGCTCCTTGAAGAAGGTAAAAAAGGTCAGGGGGATGCCAGACTGTACTTCATTCAATTGTGAGAGGTAGTGTGAGCATCGGAACGTTCACTTCCCACATGGCCCCTGCGAGGGTGTCGACTCCGAGGCGCAGATGAAGTACGACCGAGCGTCAATTGTTCCATTCCTAGAACGTTCAACGTTTTCAACAATGATGCGTCGCTTTCGAGTCACTGGCACCTACTAAGTATAGAACGAGTTCCCGTAGACGGAGCGCGTGGCTGTTAAGCGCCGATTAGTACATCTGCACTGCAATGATCAGGGATGCGACCAGTCTGCGAGTCACCAACGTTTCTCCCATGGTCGTTGTCCGAGGGAAACTCTCGGGATACAAATAAGACCGAGTCTGGCGAGTGTCACGATAACATTACGGCCCGCACCCGTGGGAGAGCATCCATTTCTGATTACATAATAGGAGTATGCTTGCAGCCCTGTGCCGCTATTCCTTGCAGTGACGCATCTGAGCCCAGCAGATCAACATGGAATACTACATTGACGTTCTGTATCCCTCCCTCCTTCCACTGTCTGAAAAGCCCCCCGCAAAGTCCAACACTCAGGCTGTTCTCAGTGGTACCCACACACCAGAAAATTGGGTTCACCTTGTCCGTCAAGTTAATCCCAACCAGGATTACATCGTCACCGCGCTTTCTCAATTCAAACAACGCTCTCCATTCCCAGATTTTCAGCACGAATACATCGTGTTGTACGTTCAGTCTAGAGAACCCACCATAACTCCCCCTATCGTCACAGCTATCCGGGTTTCACGCACCATTGCCAACCATTCACTTCCAGCCCGACTCGGCCTTTGGGGCTCCGCAGACGACACGGTCACCGTTCTTGGCGACACCAACCATGTTCAGATCAATGACGAACGCGTTGCACACATCACCTGGGCACCCAATGAAGCGCCAGATCTGAACCGCGTCTCAACTTTTGTTGCTTGGGTCCGTGGTGAGCTACCCCGGTTCTGTCTCATAAAACCTTCCTGCTATGCCTTTGCGCGCGCCATAAGCGACTCTGCCCTTACAAGCCTGAACGGTGTAGAAAACATCCAGCGACCACCTTTTTTCACGAGGCGCTCCCATTTTCTCCATTTCATTCCTGCAGGGACTAGAAGAGCACGGAGGGTAACCAAAACACTTGCTAATGTAACTAGAGATATTTGGTATGCACCTTTCTTAACCCTCCATTTACTTTTCACACTTGTTGCAGAAGCTGACGATTGTGTATGGATGCCAACTTGGACTCGGACTCGACTCAGACTCAGGCTTGGACTTGAATACCTGGACCCTGACTTAGACTCCAAGTTGGACTTGATTTGTAGCGCAATGACACTTTCGGCGCCATCTCCTTCATGTTTCCACTTTCCCGTCCACCAAGTATTTCTTTTCTTTTCATACTCAGATTGTTCTATAGACCACCCCTCTAGCTTCCGAGTCATTGATTTGTCAAATTTCTTTGTCCTGCATCGCATACAAGCCACAATTCTGTATTCTCTCGAAAACCAGAATAGCCACCTTTAATCCCATCGTTCGAACGACCTGGAATCCGTTCTGCAACGAGCAGCAACGGTGCAACATTCTAGTTCTTGCTTACTCTCCCACCCCAGCTCATCTCCGTCCCTTTTGAACTCATCTCGCACCCGTGCTTCTGCCTTGTGCGCAGCAGCCTACTTACACATTGGGGCCCACCGCGAGACTCATTTTCACCATCCACCGAATCAGTCACAACAATGCTGCACTATGTTCATCCAACGAAACCCTGTTGTACCGACTCTCAAGTGTTCTGCGAATGTGGTGGCTATGGACGTTCCTGTCTTGGGTGGTTCTGGATACCTGTATAGCTGGAACTTGGGGGATCCATTCCTCAAAGGGTGAGTGGCTTTTACTTCTCTGCGAAATGTTTTACAAGAAATATTGCGTCATGTACACCTGCGCGTTATTTCGGGTGTCGGACTGGATTGCTCCCGGAGTGCCTTGCCTTGGTTGGATGCGGGGTATCCAACATGGTACGCATTTTTCTTTGATACGGGACCATCCCGTTTTGTAGATGGAGCCTCCGGGCATCCGAAGTGATGCCCAGTTCAACGTTGCTCACTCACAGTCCTGTCAAATCCAGCGTCTTGTCCACCTCGGGTGGGTCTCCTCTCGACCATAGATCCCAATGCAGGCAAACAGCTGTGCGACAAGAAACACCACGCGGAACAGGAACACGTGGGTGGAGAGAGTGGGGTATCGACGTTCATTTGATCGGTTTTACATCGTATGTTAATTCGATACGAGGTAGAGTGCAACTCATCGAACTGTTTGATTTGTAGTATACATGGTTGTAACATCTTCAAGCGGTCGCGGAGATATCGGCGTGATATAAAAGTGTACAGATCGAACGGAATATGCCAAGATTGCAAAGATTGTAAAAGGGATGTCGAGATCAAAGCACTCTTCTCGCTGATCACTTGGAAATTCAACCGAGGTGATTCAGACAAACCACATCACCCCTGGTTCAGAACGCCTTCAAAAGTAAAGTACCCGAAAATAGATCCCAAGTGTTTTGGATCAGCTCCCCGCCTCGAGCCTCGTTGCCGTGATGGAATAATTCCAATATCTGGGAAACAAGTGGTGGATCGAGAACCAGATCTGTGAGAGGCAAAAAGTCAGTATATCCGACAAGGGCAGCCATCACAGAAACCGATCGGGAACTTGCACTGTAAATACTTGTACGACCGTCTATCCGCGTCGCGCGTGCGCAAGCACAAGAACCGTTCCCCGACGAGACATCCATACGCCA